>JAAGNO010024730.1:0-46030 GCA_033439905.1 Ceryle rudis
ACCTGTTCAGACCGGTTGGGAAGTGCAGCGGCCTGCGGAGCCAGGGCGGCGAGGGCTGTTTTTTCGCGAGTTCTTTATCCCGAAGTTTTATTTGCGGCTTTTGCATCACGGGCGGTGTGTTCGTTATTTCTCGGGCAAAATTTTCGCTCCGTTGGCTGGTGAGGTTTTGGTAATTTTTGAAGATCCGGTGTAGTCGAGAGTGCTGAGGTTTAAAATAGTTTTAGTGGTCAGGCTCTCTTGTGACACACTGCATTGTTTCGTGAAGAATGGGTAGAAAAGGAAAAGCCCCTTTCAGGAAAAACTTTCTGGTGTTTGAAAGGCAGTTTTTGTTCGGTTTTGGTTTTGGTTTTAGGCGGTGAAGAAAATATAGAAAGATTTGTTGTTGCAGGATGAGCGTAAGTCTTCCTAAGGACATAAAAATTGTGAGCAGAACTATTTCTAGCAGCAGCCTTCTTTTTACTTATTTGAGGTCTTTTTAACATGCATCGTTTAAATCCCTGAAGACCTGGAATAAACGAGGGCCGACTGATTTTTTTTTTTTTTTAAATTATTTTTTTTTACATCTGCCTTTTCTTTAGATTGCAGCAAAAATCGGAGGAGATGCTGGCACATCAATGAATTCAAATGACTACGGTTATGGAGGACAAAAAAGACCTCTTGAGGATGGAGGTATGCACTCGTTACTGCTGCATTTATTTTTGTTGAGTACGGCCACGGTGCCAGAAAGCTTGCAGGCGATTTTTTTTTGTTGTTGTTGCTGTTCGTGGGTTGGTTTTGTTTTTTCCATAGCACAGCATAAAACCATTTTGTTCCCTTTATCGATCATAACATGCTTTTTCATTTTCGGTTTAATGGGGAAATTTGTTTTAAACCATTGTGCTCTAACTTGAATTGAATGTAAGCCTGTTTTAAAATACTTTTAAACGTGGTTTAAATGCTGTAAAGAGGAAAATGTGTGCTGGGAAAAGGGGTCAGATAAATTGATGGTTGAGAAACGCTTACACAGGTATGTCATTTAAGTCTGTTGTTGTGTAGGACTGATTGCAGTTTGTGAATTACAATGAGAGTGGGAAGTGCTCTCTCCTTAAATGTGATTGTTCTATATACCTTATTACTGCACAGTTTCAAATAAAAGTGTGAATGCATTTCATTGAAAAAGCATAGGACTTTAAAAAAAGACAGGAAAGTAAATTTTCTACCTTGTAGGCACTTCTGCTTAGTCTGGTATTTAAGCCTGTAGCATGTGTGAACCCTGATAAGATCATACTTAAATCTTCCAACTTGTTTCAACTTTTTGGGTTTGCCGTATACTGCAGTAAAGTTTTCTCCTGAAATGTGCGTGTGTCGTCTTCTGTCTCTTACTAAGCAGCCAGTTTGAACTTAACAGGGTTTAATATGTTTAATATTACACACAAAAGCCTGGCTAAATTGTGGAAAGAAATCTCTGAACTTGTTGAAATGTTCTCATAGGTCTCACAAACGAGCAATGCCTTTTTTTCCTTTAAGAGGATGGAAACTCAGCCTACAGAATGTAACTAAGGCTTTATATCAGGAGTTCTTGTGTCCTGTAATAAAGTTTTTTTTTTCTATTAACGGTGAGGTTTTTAATATACAAAATGAGCTAATGATGCTTCAGATGATATATGTAATGTATTCTTTTTATTTTATGTGTAGATGGCTCTTGGACAAGTCCGAGCAGTACAACACACTGGGAGGGAATGCCCTCTCCTTTTAAAGGCAGGAATTTTTATTTATTACCTGTGTTTAGTATGTAAACATGACATAAACTAGTGGATCTTTCTGGATTGACACAAATATTTCTTGGAATATGTGTCTGAGTTTTTGCTGCACATAAATTATTGTGGTTCATATAACCTTTATTTTGGGGTGGGAAGGAAGCATCCGAAGTCTATCTTTTCAGATATAGGTTAATTATGCCTTTTATTCCTTTACTGTACAGAAAGGATTTGGATGGTAGTGATGTAGTTGCTTTGAATCTGCTTTTTTTTTGAAGTTTTATGCTATGAAATGCTTGATATTTGGAAAGGAACTTCATATTGACGTTCAGATTGAGGTTACATTGCCATGTGATATTGTTGTATTTTCAAATGTTTGATCTAGATTTGTGGTCATTGTCAGAAGGTTGGTTTTTGTTTGTTTTTGTTTTTTTTTTTTCTTTAAATCATTGTTGATTTTTGTATGGGGTTTTTTTATTTTTTTTTTCCTACTATAGAAGCATCATTAGCTTGAGCAGCCAACAGAGCTAAACTTTGTTCCTTGTCTTAGTTAAGTTTCAGTGACTGGGTATCTATGAGAAATCTACAGTGTGTTCTGAAAACTGCCTTTTGTTAAGCTACTGAATAGACATATGGAAAAACCTAACATCTTTCCAGCTATACTAACCAAGTGCTGAGTGTTCGTGAGATTCTTTTTTTTATTCAGATGATCAACTCCCTGAAATTGGAGGAAAAAAAAAAAAAGGAAAAAAAAGGAAAAAAAAAAAAAAAGGAAAGGGGGACTAAAATACACTGGAAAGTTACAATTCACGCTAAAAGGTGTAAACACTTCTTGAATTTCTTGGCAAAAAAATTTAAAAAATCTTAATTTTGCAGATCAACCAGATGCTAAGAAAGTTGCTCCTCAGAATGACTGTAAGTAATTTTTATTTCGTTGGAAAAAAAAAAAAAAAAAAATCCTAACCAAGTGTAACATTGTCAGAACAACAATTTGAAACAGTGTTCTGGTAGGTGATACCTGAATCAGTAAGGTGAAAAGAATGTCTGAGGCTTTATGTCTTACTTTCTTGAAGCAGTTTGAGTCTGCTTTGTACAACTGACAAAGTTGTTAACAACACTTGAGAATATTGTAGCTGGTTTTTATCCTCTTGATAACATTCTCAAAGTCAACTCTGGCAAAAGTTGGTACAGTTAAGTTTTACTATCAAAGAAGAAGCTTATCTGTAAATTATATTGCTTGTTTGAAATTAATTTTAACAATATTTGTTTATAGCTTTTGGAAATCAGCTACCACCAATGCACCAACAGCAAAGGTAAGAGTTATGCTCAATCTTTTGTAGAGTTTTTCTTCTTACTGAAAGAAAGCAGTTTCAAGAACTTTTTTTTATTATTATTATTTTGAAAAAAAAGTTCTATCAAAGTTTAAAGCAGTTAGTCTGTATTTGTGTGATCTGTCAAAATCTAGCTTCAGCAAATGCAAGCCAAAGGTTTACGTGCCTCTACATTTCTGTGTCTTTCTCCTCACAGCCTAGGCTGTGCATCAACCTTAGGAAAGGAAAATGCAGTGCTGGTTTTTACTACTTGAGCGTAGGTAGCATAACCAGAAGATGCAAGCAGATTTGAAGTGGTCAACACTATTTTGTAAATAAAAAGGAAATCTAATAGATTTCTTTTTTTATTTAATAAAATTAATTTAAAAAACCAGACTTAATAGACTGCTCGGTCAGCTACATTGGTACTTAATAGTTTTATCTGCTTGCTTCTTCCTTAAACAACCACATCCAACTATTATTCTTATACTTTGGCTGGTTTTGGTAGAGGAGATGATGGAATTTGTGTATTTTCAGCATTAGAGTGCTACACTGGCCCTTTCTGTACCCCACATCTGTTAATAGTCAAGAGAATGAAGGAAAATTTGGATCAATTCGTATTACACTTTTTGTGGTCAGTTTTTTATATTGTCAGTTTACTTAGTACTTTGCTTGCATAATGACTTTCGAAGTTAATGGGAGGCAAGTAAACCAGGGTGACAGTGAGGGCATTAGCTTGCTTTGGTTTAATGGGAGGTTATATAAATTTAATGCCATTTTGGTCTCTGAGTGCTCTTTTGTCTTTTGCCTAACATTCTCCATAGGTCTGTGATGACAGAGGAGTACAAAGTTCCAGATGGGATGGTTGGATTCAGTAAGTAGTGTGGATGTGCTGGTGTAGTATAGTGAGGGATGTTAGCAGATGCTCTTAATACAAATAATATTTCTGTATTTTCTTTCTCCAAGTAATTGGCAGAGGTGGAGAACAGATCTCACGCATACAGCAAGAGTCTGGCTGTAAAATACAGATTGCACCTGGTAACTATTTGTGGTTTGGTTTTGTTTGTTCGTTGGGGTTTTTTTTAATTATTATTTGATATTTATTTATTTTGGTAGACTGTTTAGAAGGCTGATCATGGCTTCTAATTGCCTGAACCTTCATTTCGGGTATATTATAATATTTTGTGCTAATCACGATTATCGTGGTCTAAAGAAATGCAGAAGTGGGGTGTTACGCTGATTTTTCTACTTCAGTGAAGTTACAGTAGTTTGCCTATTTTGTTTATTTTCTTCTTTGACTTAATGCTGCTGCTAAATTTGGGTTTATTTCATGACTGTAGATAGTGGAGGCCTGCCTGAAAGGTCGTGTATGCTAACTGGAACACCAGAGTCTGTTCAGTAAGTAAAATGAATTCTCTGTGTTGGTGTTTAACTGTGTAATACACTTCATTTTCTAGATCTAAGTACAGTAGATAGATAGTATGCTTACAGTACTTCGCTTTTCCTCTACTGAAGAGGCAGTCTGGTGACAGATGTATATGTAAGAAAAAAGGCCCTGAACCTGCAGTCAGATCCCTCAGTATTGGAATTTTAAGATAAAAATATGGAATGTCATCTTGCAGATAATACCTAACGGTGCACTGATTCCAGCTTGGGAATGAAATATGTAAATGTGTACCAAAAAGACAAGTATGCTGAAAAGAAGCCCTTTATTAACCATAACTTGGAACATCACAGGGAAAACGTGGAAAATAAGTAATGTGTAAGCGTAGGAGTTACTGAAAGCCCAACCTATTGGGAGTTCTTAAATGTCTTTGGTATAAATTATACCAAGAGTTAAGAAAGTGATGCCTATGAAATACCTATAGACAAAGCTGACTTTGGCCTGGCTGTGTTCAGGGAAGAGGATGATAGCAATAAAAATCTTGGGGTTAGTTTTTACTGTCACAGGGGTCCTAGAACTGCTTGAAGACCAACTTTGCTTTGCTAAGGAAGATCTTGAGGGTAGTAGTGTATTTGGTATTAACCTCGTTTATGTTAGCTGCTCCCATTCCATGTGTGCAGGTAAGGCCTGCAGCTACACTTTTTCCTTTGGGAAGGTAGCATGGCATTCTCCTTTTATGTTGCAGCCAAGCAGGCTGCTGTTCATGAAGTCATTTCTTTATGGGAGTTTTCTTCATAGTTTATTCTGCTGACATATTAGAAGGAAAAGTTTTTAACTAATGTTAGTGCTGTAATCATGATTTTAATCTGATGGCGACTGACTTACATGTGTGGAGAATACATACTTGCTTTTGTCCCCTCTTTTGGTGGTGACTGCAAGTACAAACCTCCTTACTTTGCATGCGGAATCAAGCAGAAGCCAGCACAGTACTCGGTTAAAGCTAGGTTTAATTTAGAGTATGAGGGTGGTTTTTTTCCCTTTTTATAGACCTTCATGTAAAATGGATCTGCTTTAAGATTGGCTGTTGGTTAGGAAAAAGTTACTGTCATGTTAAAGGTTATCTGAAATACTACTGAAATTAAGCAAACTTAGAAAAAGCCTTCTGCCTGAAAAAGGTTAATTGTAACAATTTTAAATCTTCTAATTAATATGGATTTTCTTTCTTTTTTTTTAATTAGTATTTTAAAGGACAACCTTTCCATATTATGTTCTGAATTAAGGTTTGATCAATGTATCTGTTCAGGGATGAGGGTCATGTTTGAGGAGGTAATTTTTACTTACGTGTGTTTGGTAAAGAGCCACCTTTTTTTATTCTGACACTGGGGTGGTTTTAGATCTAGCACATCATCTTGTAATTAAGTTACTGTTACAGATTTACTGAGTTTGCCTCATATTTCTTAGTGACAGTAAATATATTTCTTCTGCAGAAACTTTTCAAATTAAAACAAGTAGTTTGCAGAGTAGATGTGGGCAAGTAACACTTGTAGGAGTAAGTGTATCAATGTATGTATTCCTTCACAGATCAGCAAAAAGATTACTTGATCAGATAGTTGAAAAGGGAAGACCTGCACCTGGCTTTCATCATGGTGATGGACCTGGAAATGCAGTCCAAGAAATTATGATTCCAGCAAGTAAAGCAGGATTAGTTATTGGGAAAGGTGGCGAGACAATTAAACAGTTACAGGTACGTGTCTGTCTTCTTTTAAAAACGTTAGTATCAGATCTGGATTCGAGTGGGTATTGATTGACCTCCCTTTTGTCAAATAGGAGCGGGCAGGTGTCAAAATGGTCATGATTCAAGATGGCCCACAGAACACTGGTGCAGACAAGCCCCTTAGGATAACTGGAGACCCTTATAAAGTTCAGGTAAGGAGTCCTTCAGAATTCAGAGCATTTTTAAATCCCTTCTGATGTTGCAGTACCTAAATGAACTTTCATTCTTCTTTTAGCAAGCCAAGGAAATGGTGCTGGAGTTAATTCGTGATCAAGGTGGCTTTAGAGAGGTGCGCAACGAATATGGGTCAAGAATAGGAGGAAATGAAGGGATAGACGTAAGCATGGTTGAAAAACTTGTTCACTGTATTTTGAGATGTTAACATAAAAATGTTAAGCTGGGTAATACTGCTGATGAAAGGTCTTAAGCAGATTCCAAAAGTGGTTTGTGGCACGTAAGTATTACTTGATCATTGCTGAAATTACGACTTAAAACGGTGTGCAGCATTCATGTTACATTACCAGCAGTTCTGAACAGTTTTGGCTAGATGGATTTTTTTTTTTTTTTTCAAATAAGCAAATAAATTTGATGGCGAAGTATATAACGTCATTATAGAAATTGGAGTTTGGCCTTTAGAGAAGGATATTTAATCCCACTTGTTATGCAAGTCATGAGTTTCCATCAGAGGTAAGGCTGAAAGTTTCATCTGCTAGAATATGCATTTTCAGGCCCGTTAGAACTGGTTTTTTTCCTTGGTTGTGAGACGCATAATAGCCACTGGAATTGCTGCCACTATGGGAACTTGCAGTGCCTAAGATCTCTGGTTTTGATACTTCTGTCTGCTAGGTTTGTGACTTAATATCAAAAAACCCCCCACACTTCAAAAAGCCTGAAGTGGCATAAGGCCGGCCCTAGTTTACCATTCTAGTATGTGACCCTTTAGCTGTGTGAATTTGGTAGGAATATCTGCATCATTGGCATCTTGATTTTTTACTTCTTTTTTTTTTTTTTTTTTTTTTTCCCCCCTCTTTAAGGTTCCAATACCACGATTTGCTGTAGGTATTGTAATTGGAAGAAATGGAGAGATGATAAAAAAGATACAAAATGATGCTGGTGTTAGGATCCAATTTAAGCCGGGTTGGTAATATGTCCATAAGTTTCTGTGAATTGAGTGTAAATTTACTGCATTACATATACTGGAATAGTTCATTTTTATTCCAGATGATGGAACAACTCCAGATAGAATAGCCCAAATCACAGGGCCTCCTGACAGATGTCAGCATGCTGCAGAAATTATTACAGATCTCCTTCGAAGTGTTCAGGTTGGGTTATATATTGTTTACCATTTTAAATCTCCTGTCTGACTTTTGGAAAGACTTAAAACTTTAAAATTACTGTGCAACTGAAGAAAATAATTGAAGGATGTCATTTGAATCTACTTCAGAGTTCAGTCTGGAATATGAATGCTTGCTACAGTTTTGCAAGTGCCAGGGTGATACGATAATACTGATTGGGAGTCGTGGCAGTTCTTGGTCTGGCTGGTTTTAGAGCTTCTTTTTCTGTTGTCCTGTATTAATAGCTGATATGCTGTTAGTTCTGGTTATAATTGGTGTTTAAAAGATGGTTTAAATGCTTCTGGTGAGATGAGCCCAAGCGCTGCGTTTAAAGAAATCAGAAATGCTGTGTCTTTGTAGTGTGCAACTTTCTACTTCCTTCTGTATCCTTTCCTTCTTGATCTTTCATATGCAAAGCTCTACAGAACATCCTCTAAAATGTAATTTTAGTCTTCTGGAAAGGATAATACTTTAACTATCAAAACCGAGTAGTAAATTTTTTTCTTAACAAATGATGTGATGTAACCAGTTGGCATTAATAATGCAACGATTTTTAAAGAACATAATAATTTGTTGCTTTTTCTTTTTAGGCTGGTAACCCTGGTGGACCAGGACCTGGTGGTCGAGGAAGGGGTAGAGGCCAAGGCAACTGGAACATGGGGCCTCCCGGTGGATTACAGGAATTCAATTTTATTGTTCCTACTGGCAAAACTGGATTAATCATTGGCAAAGGCAATATATCTTATATATGTGTATCGATACGTAGTTAAACAAAAAGCCTCTCATCTTTTCTATTCGTATAATTAGCCGTACTAGAAAGATGTTTCAAGAGAAGCCTTTGCAAATAGTTTAGTGTATGATAGAGCAACGTAATACTACTAAATCGTAATGCTCCTAATATTCTTTTCAGATTTTCCTCTCCAAAACACATACCCCAGTAGTTAAAAGTCAAGAACTAAACAATATATCTAACCCAGGGTGGTTGTTATTTTTTTTAATGAAGTACTGAGTTACATTGGTAGTCTTTGGTAGATTCTTAGGTGATGAATCTTATAATTAATTTGCATTTGATATTGCTTTATTAGCCTAGTGTTACTGCATCTGTATTGCTTCTCAAAGAATTTGGTTTTAAAAATAATTTACTGTATGCTTCTAAATGAAATGTGTGAGTTACTTTAATCTTCTGTTTGTAATGTGTTTTCCAGGCGCAACAAATGGGCTGACATAGTTCAGTTCTTGACCTGGAAGGTTGACTGATTTTTTTTATTATTATTATTAGTCATATACTTATGTTTTTTAAAATGCCAAATGACCCATGTTTTGAAAACTCTGTGCCTATTAATGATACAAGTAACTTCTCAGGATCCTGTAAGAGGAGAAACTAGTTTAGTGAATTTAACTTCAGCTGGTTCTAGCGCACTGCAAAAAAAAAAAATAGTGGACTTTACCATCTAGTCACCTTCTGGGTGTTTTTTTGTCATCCGTGCTTACCTACTGCTTTGTAGGGAGGTTAGGCTTTAAGGTTGTTTTACTGATAACTGGTGGTATTGGTTGTTATTCATGTCTAATATCTCTACATGAATCTTAAAAACCAGACAGCATTGTAGAAATTCTTTGCTCTCCTTTCTGAGTAACGTTATTGTGGTCTTTAAAAAATAACCCATTTTTACTAGTTTGTTGCAGTCAAAACTCTTTACTACACTGAAGAGACTTTTTTTTTTTCTTTTCAGTTGTTGTTAGAATGTTCTCAATGGCTTATAAGAATAGGTGTGTCTTTCGACCTCTCCATCTTCAGCTTCCATGCAGCTCACTTTCTCTGATTTGAATCTTGTAAAGCATGTCATAAAAGCTGTATGTTGCATTGTAGGTGGTGAGACTATTAAAAGCATAAGCCAGCAGTCTGGTGCTAGAATAGAACTTCAGAGAAATCCTCCACCCAATGCGGATCCAAACATGAAGATGTTTACTATCCGTGGAACACCCCAGCAAATAGATTATGCACGACAACTTATAGAAGAAAAGATTGGAGTGAGTGTACAACTGTGTTTTGGTTTACTGTGACAGCTAAACAGGATAGGAAGTGGAGACTTTTCTTCCAGTTCGCTTCCGATTTACTTGATCAGATAAATTCATAATAAATTGTAATGTTGCCTGCTTTGTGCATAATGAAAAAATTGTCAGCTTTAAAGATATGGTTGATATTCTTTAAGCCACTAAACTGTGTTGAGTTTTTCAGTCTCGGTACGTTTAGGTAGGGCTTGAATCCAAGTTTACATCTTTAATTTCGCTGCACTTATAAAGTGTTCAAATTTATGCTTCTAAACTGCTGAAAATTTGAGAACTTTGAGGTTTATTTTCATCAGTGTGCTACTCTTGTTTACAGGGTCCAGTAAATCCATTGGGTCCACCAGTTCCCCATGGACCCCATGGTGTTGTTCCTGGCCCACATGGACCTCCTGGGCCACCAGGTCCTGGCGCTCCCATGGGACCATATAACCCAGCTCCTTATAATCCTGGGCCTCCTGGGCCTGCACCTCAGTAAGTACTGCTTCAGCTAGCTTCCTTTTTGTGGAGTGACCCTGGGACTGGCTTTCACCTTATGTATATGACTTGGTTTTTTATAGTGGTCCTCCAGCTCCGTATGCTCCACAAGGATGGGGAAATGCTTATCCACACTGGCAGCCACCAAATCCACCAGATCCAGGTAAGAAGTGTCCCAGTTGTACTACAGTGTGGCTGTATTGTGAGCATGTCCGTTTTGCCCTTAGAAGTATATGCATTACACTATTGTTTGTGTTACACTGGTGAATCTGAAAAGTTCCTATTCTTCAGGCTTTTCTTTACTGGTCATCAGTTTACGTATGTTTTACACTTCCTACGTGTCACTTGTGAGATGTTGAAATTCAGTCGTTACGGTTGGAATGTGCTTCTTTCATAAATGTTACCAGTACTGCATCCCAATTTCTGATACTTTTTGTAAGACTTCAGATTGATTTTGTGCAAATCAGTTCATTTTTCTTAAAATGGAGGTTTTTACATGAAGTTCTTTAAGGAAGATGTGTTTTCTTTCTCTAATGAGCAATGACTTTGTACTCCATTTTAACAGTGTCCCTTACAAGCTCACTGACAGTTCGTAAGAGTCATGCTATGTTATATGTTACTAGCTTTTGTTGACCTGTGTTGAGGATAGCTTCTCACAGTCTGATGCAGATTAATTTTGTTCAATATTTTTGAGGGATAAAACTATTATTGAACTGCTGCTAATACAGTAAAAATAGTTAGGATTGTCTATTTTGAACTTTTGCTTGTAATAGTTTTGTGTTTTCTTCTGAAACCCATCTTTGTAGAATCTGTTTCTTCTATTTATCTTTGTCAAGACTGGGAGTTTTTTCTTAATTACAACTTCCCGAAGTTATAGTATCCTGCTTTTCTTTAAATTCCATCCTTTGGTTGGACTAGAACATATGGGGAAATGGAACTGCAGTCACAGAAGGCATGGTAAGGCTAGATGGTTGAGGTCACTTGTACCTTATTTGTTTGAGGTAGAGCTTCTTCAGAACTTCAGCCAAAATATCTCCATTTTATTTTTGCTATAAATGGGATAAATATTTTCCGATAAGCACTGCTCCTGACACAAGTTCCATTAGTGAAAAAGGGGGAGGGCTTTGGAGGATGCCACAGTGTCCAGAGAGTTCTGCTCACATTCAAGCCTTCTATATATCCTTTCTTGGCAAAGAACCATCTCTGGTTTTGGTTCCCACTTCTATGAAAGGAGCTCTGCATGCATTCAGTGTAGTATTAAATAAAGCCTATTGTCATGATTGAAAAGCAGAATGATTCAGTGACTTGACTTGCCTCGGCATACCGAAAGTATCATTTAATCCCGAACCACTGACAAAATGTTAGAGACTTTTTATACCACCTTTTCTTTTTATGGTAATTTATCTTCATAAAGATCTGTAAGAAAAATGGCAAATACCTTGATGTCATCTTCCTGATGCTTTTATAACCATTTTTTTGATAAATACTTCTCTTAAAAATCTAATGAAGTTTTCCTATGTGCAGTTGAAGTTGGTGTTTCTTTCTATTAGCATTTATTTGGATGAGTTTTGTACAGTTTTTCCACTTAATTGCTCATTTCAAGTGTAACAAATGGGTTATTTTAGTATTTTTTTTCAGAGGTGCTTTTTCCAGAACGATGCTTGCTTGAAAGTGGAGCTAGTTGCCACAGTCAGATTTCTTTGGAAATTTAATGAATCCTGCTCCGTGTTCTTCTATTCTAGAGAAGTAGCTACTAAGGGGAAGGAGGGGGGGAACCGAGCAATGGCTTGTTTGATATATGCAGGTAACCTTAGAATATAGTACGTTAGTTTACATCCACTGTTGTTGATTGAAGCAGTGTCGTTTATAAAGGAAATGAACTGTATGCTGATGCTACTGTGTGCATTTTAAGTGGTTACATCTGACTTTAATGCTAAATGAAATTGTGCAAGACATTTCTCATGTTGTGGATTTCTTCTCCCTGAATGTCTTTTGCAGGGGGTTCCTTCTTTCTCTTCACTAGTCACTGCATTACCTATCTTCTGTTGGAGTGGGGAATATGCTTCCATTCCCGTGTTTAGTTATTCAGAACTATCAGTTGTGTCTATGTCCTTACATGACGTTCTCTCCTCAGTTGGCCGCATTTATTTGCTTATTTTTTTAAATTTATTTTTAAGGATGCAAATAATGTTAAAGGGGTGGTTGCGTAACAGAATGGTACGTCTCTGATAGTAGATTTGCAGGTTTTGTGGGTTGTCAGTCTGGTAACGTAACAATCTTTGCGATTCAGCAAGAATATGTGAAAAATGGAGGAATAAGGCTCTAGGGAGCAGCATTGTTGGCCTACCTAGATGGAGTTAAAAATAAGGGAAGCATGTAGATCCCTGCAGAAGATGCAAATGTTGCTATTATTTGTTATACTAAAAAGCTGTAAGCAAGCAGTGATGCTTTATAGCCGTGTGTGGGGTTCATGTTCTTAAAGTACTACGTGTTTCTGTATTTTACTGTTACCTTAAAGTTTTAACTGACAAGCATTGCAAATACTTAGTAAGATTTGTATTCTTCTGTTTCAGAAATATGTATTTGGCATGCCTCCTTCTCCGCCTGTGCCAGTGTCAGTAGTGTGAGGCTATAACAGAAGTAAACCCACTGAAATTGGTGCTAGAGTGATTCACTGCTGTGAATTTCATTGATTCGTTTAGTAACAAGACCGTTTAAATACACTGAAAAATCTCTTTATCACATTTGAAAATTAAAGAATGACAATTGTAAGAGTTGTAGAATGATATCTCATCAGTCCTATGAAAATGTACTTTGTGCAATACTCTTGTCTGAAACCTGATGGAAAGTTTGTGCTAGAAGAAAAAATACAGGATGTACATAGTTACGTGGTTTAGAGGGACTTTTTCTTGGCGACAAACACGAGTACTTAGGTTGGGGTAAACTGAGGACAGCATTCTGTTAGTACTACTTTTATAAATCCTTATATTTTGTTTTCATAGGTAAGCCAGGAACAGATCCCAACTCAGCAGCGTGGGCAGCTTATTATGCTCACTATTACCAGCAGCAAGCACAGCCACCACCCGCAGCCCCTCCTGGTGGGCCAGCTACAACCCAAACTAATGGACAAGGTAGCTGTTTAGTAAAATGTGGATACGTTGCTCAGTGCTGGGGATGTAGATGCCTCATTCTTTTTTATTGTCTTCATAGATTGGGTAAATTTATTGTAAGGTAGCTGGTTTTCTTGGAAAACTCTTGCTTTACAGCAACATTGCTTTTCTTAATTTCAGCAGTAATAAGGTAATGAATTTATTTATCTCATAATATACTCCAAAGAGAATTTTGCTGCAACTTGGGCTGACTTAATTACATCTACATAGTGCAGTCAGTCATAAGTAAAAGCGGAATGAGCCAAACTGTTGATTGTCCTTTGCGTAGTTGCATTGCTTCTAGTAGTGTTAGGAGAATAATTGTAGTATTTAGTTGTATTTGTATAATGGTTACGCCTCGATGAGACTTACTGCTTAAATTTTAGGTAATATTTTGTACTGTGAGTGGTGTGGATTTCCCAGATCTTGAAAACATACCAAACACTTGTAACAATTCTTTGTTTCTTTGTGGTGTCTTTTTTATCTAATTGATTGTGTTTATAGTAGCTGGTACCACAGAGGTTTGGAGTGTCAGATTTGAGTGGTGTTGCTTGGGATTGTTACTGACAAATGTCAGCTCACTGTTTGTAAATTGTTCTGTACTTGAAATAAAGCCCAGTAGTTGTATTTTGACTTTTTTTTTTTTTTTTTTTTTAAATGTAATTCAGGAGATCAGCCAAATCCAGCACCAGCAGGGCAGGTTGACTATACCAAGGCCTGGGAGGAGTACTACAAAAAAATGGGTATGTGTGCATGTCCTTTTCTTTTGTTGCATAGTAGAATGCTTAAGGCATTTACTTCTACTCATGCTAGTAATTAGCTTTGTAAAAATACTCCACACCTAATGAGGTGTCTATATTTTTGATCATTGGGAAACAGTATGTTCTAAATACTTCAATCTGAGTATTTTTAAGTATATTTAAGAAGTATATTTCATAGATTTTTGGAGTTCAACTTTGATATGCTTTATGAAGCTGTTGTTTGTAGTTGTTTCCTAATGCTCTTAAGAGAGTACAGATATTTTTCTTCCAGCTGGCTTTCTGTGTTCCATGTTGTTAAAGCATCATATATAGCTTTCATTTATATCATACCCTTTTTTAACTAGGGTTTGCTTTGCAGCACTTGTAACCTGCAGTTTAAACGCAGCTCATATTGCTAGCCTTTTCAAAAGGTCTCGCTTGAGCTGACTTAACAAGCAAAAACATTACAGCTTAAGTTGATGATTTCATCGTTTACTGAAAAAGGAAAAAATATGTCCCCTTACTGCACTGGGAGAAGGTGCTGTTAAATGGGAATGTCCTGCAGGTCAGTGTTTTGCTCCCGGTGTCCTCCCTGGATATTGTAGTTGATGTAGATTTGTATACTGAGGACTAGTGGGCTCATGGATGCCAGTGCTTTCCCTGATAGCTCTCTTTGACCAGACATAGATAGCGTCTGGTTTGGATTTTTTGTTTGGGTGGGAGGATTTAAGTTTTCTGCCTTCCAACTGCGTCTGGTTTTCTCATGGAATATTAGAAAGTGTTTGTGGTTTTGATAGCATGTTTAACTCCTCTTGCAACCTTCAAACTATTTGCTAGGACATACGTACTACCTTTCTTCTTTCTTTTGGCACAGCGTAAGTGATTAAAAGAGAAACTACCCAATGATGATTTACTTCAAGAGTTGTCTATCAGACTAAGAAAATAACAACAGATCTTCTGAACTTAGGATGTTTAGGATGTGATGTGCCTTCCCATTTTTCTGCCTTCTTTTTCATAGAAGTACTTCTTTATCAATTTACTGTCTCTTAGTTCAGCTCACGTTCTTAAAAGTTCTGGGGTTTTTTTCCATGGCCCTTTTAAGAATATTGCAATTTGTTGGCATCTTTCTCATTTGCTATCTCTGGAAAGCAAAGTCTGGGTTGCACTAGTCTTGCATTTGCTCTAATTAAATACTAGCTAGTTAGAAGATGTTGGGATAGTGTTTCTGGGAGCAAGTCTGAAGAGGACTGTTAACACAAAAAAAGACATACGTTTGGAGGTGTGAAGAACTGCTCTTAAAATGCAAAATGAAAAATTCCCAAGACAACAATCAAATAACAAGAAAAACAGAAGGGCAGCTCTCAGCTTTTTCTAGTTCAGCTTGAGTTTCTTGCCTGAAGGGGAACTCTTGATGTCTGAATCTGCATAACTTGACTCTCTAAATCAGGGGAATTTTTTGCTTCTTCAGCATATCTTGATGTGGAAGATACCATTTTTCTTAAGGTCCACTTAGAAAAGAGGAAGAATTGACCACGGAATGTTGAAGAGCAGAGAATTTCCTGAGAGTTAATTTAGTGCTAAATAAAGGTGGTGTTTCCCCACCTCCTTAACAAGAATGTTAAGAAGTAGAGGATCAGAGGAACCAGGAAGGTGGTTCATCAGCAGGCTCATGAGGGCTTCAGGCTCTGAAACACAGCTGCCTCTGCTGCTTGTGCTGTAAGGTACCGTAAACTTCTTTCCCCATTAACCATGGGGGAAGAAGGGAATTCCACATCACTCCGTGACCCTTCTTTTGGATGTTTTACGGCGCAGATAATCACTCAAACAGCTGGTTTCGAGAACTGAACTGGAACTCGGGCACTTGCTAAGCCCAAGCAGTTTTATTTTTGCTGTTAAGCAAGACTACTTTGATAATCCATGTGGCAAGCTTATGAGAGTGACAGTACTGAACTGAACAACTCGGATGTGGTAATGCGATTGGTGCTTTGGATTTGCTCAAAATATGAGTGATTTGGAAACGCTATAAATCATTCCTGAACGTTCCCATCAAAAACATGATACTGTTTTCCAAAGTGGCTTCCTGCTGGTGTAGTATGACTTGTCCCATCACAGAGAATACTTTCCTATTCTTTTTCAGTCTATAGAACAATGACTTGAAAATTACCTATTTTCCAGCTCAGAAAATCTAGCGGCAAAGTCCATTTCCTTCTTCAGGTTTTTGTTTTGGTCAGGGACTATTGCTTTGAGTAGCAAATACAATTGAAAAGAAGACTGAAGAGTAAAGCTGCTCATGCACACTGCTAAGTTAATGCACATGGGTTTTGTAGGTGACCCAGACAATTTATTTGCTTGGTACCCTACTTCATAAATTGAGAAAATTTGTTTTAAATTTCCTCTAAGTATTACCAGGTAACGAGACAGTAGTTTAGCTTTTGAAAAGATATAGATGCTGTTATCTTGAATTGGAGATATAGTATTTTTATTTTTCCCTAAAAGAGATGAAATAAGGATTTATTAGATCATTTATTAAAATAAATATAACCGTAGGAGTTTATAAATTTATCATTTAAAGTCATTCTAATACATTATGGGCTTTAGAGTTAAGGGATTCCATAATGAACTAGTGGAACTGTTGATTAACAGTTCCATAACGATTCCTCAGGACTGCAGTGGGGAAGATGACAAAAGAACAGTTTTCTCTTACTGCAGTCACCCTTGGTGATTTGAGTAGTGGAAGAACTGTAGAATCATGTGGCATTTTCTTTCTAAGCTTTCCTTAATAGGGAGGTGTTCTGTGTTTATTTCCTCTGTTAGTGTTGCGGCTGAATGTGGATCTTACTGAGTGTGTGCTGTTTCTGTGCAGTTCTGGACACTGAAAGGAAGCTTGGGCTGAATCCCATGTGTAGGTTCAGAAATGCTTGTACTGCTTAGTAGGGGAATGATGCAGCTGGAATACTTCGAATTTTTACTAACCCATTTCAGAACACAAGTCCAGTCCGATGTCTTGGAGTATATGTTAAACTTCCTATATTTGATTTATTATATGAATTTCAGTGCTGCCTTGGGATAGCTGGCTTAATGTCAGAAGTTTATTTGGTCATGATGCAGTAAAAATGCCCTAGCTTTGACATTCATCTGTACTGGCAGCTAAAATGTAGCTGAATAACTCGTAAGTAGAATTATTATCTTGTAAATTGTGAACTTGCAATGAAGAGATTTTTTTTTAACATACTTAGAGTTTAAGTGGAAAAACTAAGCTGTACAGTGAGTTGGAAAATGGAAGATTGTATTTTGAAGACGTTCAGGATAGTGCTTTGTCAGATGTTCAGAATCTGTGCTCACACCGAATGTTTTTTGAGAGGATTGGGAGAATACACATAGATGTAAAAGGCTTGTGAATAGCTGTTACTATTCATGTGCATTTTCCTGTGTAAAAATAGTTAAAAAAAACCCACCCCAACCTTCTGTCTGGTACCCTACTAAACCAGTTCATTAGAGTCTTTGATACTCAACATTCTCCAGAAAGGTACTCAGTGGTCTTCTATCCAAATAAAAGGTGAGGTGGTTTCAGGTAGGGCTGCAAACTTTCAGCCCTTATCTTGTGGAGGCTGTGCCTTTTTTTTCTATCGGAAGAGAAGATCAGGTGCACGTGGAATTGCACAGTGTGCAGGCTTGTGTGGTGCTTGTATTTAACAGATACAGTGTGATAGTGTGTGGTGTTCTGGTTTTGTTTTCTAGTTCTATAGAAAAAACTCGGGGAGGTGGGTTTTTCCCCGTCAGTATATCGGTATCCTAATTCTGACTGCAAAACTTTCATTTCAAGAAATAACCCTTTAAGAATGTAGATCACAAAAATGTCATATTACAGTAGTAATCGTTAACTCTGTTTTGGAAGTTCAAGAAACTTAAAAAGAAGCACTCCATATAAACCCCTTCTGTCTGTATGCATGCAAGTGTGAGGATAGATGGTTGGATAGAGAGCATTGTTCTCCTTATAATCAGGCACATTGTGCAGGGGTAGCTGCAAAAGCACCTTTCAGATTAAAAGAATAAGACAGTGATATTAAGTGGTGTGTGTTTGATATTTCTGTAGTAAGGGAAGGGAAAAAGGAAGTAAACATGACTGACAAACCTTCCTTGGAAGAACAGCATGCTGAAGCTCTAAAAAGTTAGCTGTAATTTGGGGCTGCTTTTTTATCAACTCAGGAGTTGATACACCTCCACCTTCATGGGGGTTTTAAGCTGCAAGTTGATTTTGTTGGAAGGACTGGTAGTTCTCACTTGGAAGTCTGGGACAGCGTGTGTATGTACGTGTGTATGTATATGCTGCTCCTTCAAGAGGAAAGTTCTTCCAGCTTAAGGTTGGAAGAAGGGTCGGGACTATATTCTGTGGCGGAGGAAGTGCTTAAAAAAAACTAACGCTCTTCTTGAAAAATGTAATCTGTGGTGACCTAGTAATTGCATTAAGGGGGCCACAATTGGGGTGTGAATGAATTGGCATCTGGTGAATAAATCAGTGCAGTCTGGACAATAAGTTAAAGTCAGTCTAAAGTGGATTACAAAAAGTAATCTCACCTGCTGACCTGTATTTCAGCTGTAATGCTACCGGTTGTTCAGGTCAGTTTGGGTCTGCAGGCTCTAAAGATTTTTGCTCTTGAACGTGGTCTGAGAGAGGAGAAAACTGTCCTTGTGGTTCCTTTGTTTTGCTTCACACGGGAATCATTGCATGAATAGGATGAACGGTTAGGTAAAAGCCACAGGATTATTCAAAAGCTTTGGAGAAATCCTGCAGAAAGCTAGGTGATGTTTGCTAGGCAGTGAGACTTGGGAATTTTCTCACTTCTGTTGTGACATCAAAGCTCTATCATTTTAATTCCTTCTAGGTCAAGCGGTTCCTGCCCCTGCTGGGGCTCCGCCAGGTGGTCAGCCAGACTACAGTGCGGCGTGGGCCGAGTACTACAGGCAGCAGGCAGCATATTATGCCCAGACAAGTCCACAGGGAATGCCACAACATCCTCCAGCACCACAGGTATAAAGTTTTAAGTATTTTTTTGGCTGGCTTCCGTTTCAGTGCTTATAGATATTTTTTTGCATGTCTCCTGCTTCGTTACCTTTGGAGTATGCATCTTTTTTTCTAGCGAAATAACTATCAGAATAATTAATAGATGACTTTGTTTACCAGATAACTTAAGTTATGTATCTATCCATATGTTTGGTGATTGGTTTTGTTTTTGGTTTTTGGTTTTGTTTTTGGTTTTGGTTTTTTTTTAAAGAAAAACTTTCTCCTCCCAGGGTTTTGAAAACCATGCAAGAAGCCACCACCATTTACATTAACCAATTTTTCTTTCTTAAAGGCTTCACTCCTGAGTTAGCTCAATTTAAAGGATTTTCTTTAACTTTTTGTGTATCTCTTATGTATCTCTTCTGCACAGGGCCAATAATAAGAAGTGGACAATACAGTATTTGCTTCATTGTGTGTGGGAAAAAACCTTTGTTAAATGTATGGATGCAGACGCCTTGATGAAGATCTTAATTTTGTTTGGTTAAAAAAAAAAAAAAAAAATAGTGTTTTTGAAAATGTACAAAATATCTATCACTACTGATAGGAGGTAATATTTCTGTGTAGAAATGAGAAATGGTTTGTTTTTAGTATTAGTGTAGATGTACACATTCCAGCAAATGTATTTGCAATTATGTGGTCAATGCTTTGTGATATAAATGTACTTTTTCAATGTATACTTTATCAATTTTAAAATGCCTGTTTTGTGCTTTACAATAAATAATATGAAACCTCCTGTGTCGGTAAGTTGGATATGTGGGTATATAAAGAATTATAGGATTGATTTGCAACGCTGAATCAAGGTACCTGTACACAAATGAGATGATATTTTTTTTCCCCCCCATGAAAGCTTGTTGAGTTTAAAGACTTGTCATTAGCATGTTTTTTCCCCTGTTGCAGAATAGTTGTAGATGGAGGATTTCTTTCATTCGTTGTATTTTGCTGCGTAGCACCAGTAATCTTGATACCTTAATTTTCTTTCTATTTGATTAAAACTGCATGTGTTTAAGAAGGTGATCTTTTGGCATACTTCCGTTGCATTAACAGTGAAATTTCCTTTCGTACGTGACCACTGTTTCAGACCTGTGCAGCTGCTATAACAGATAACTTTTGTTCTTAATTGAATACTTCAAAACTGTTCCTGCATAACTATTTTGTGGATTTTTTCAGACTAGTTTTAAACTTTATTTTAAGTGTAATGTGCTTAAGCCTTCAGTTTAAAGTAGTCCACTTCAGAATTCAGCTTAGAAAAGTCAATGTGGTATGCGTAGTAGTTACAAAATTGCATCTGTCCTTAAAAACGCTGTTTTGTTCGAGTGGTGGGGAGTGGTTGAGAACTTCCTGCAGAGCAGATAACTTGTTTTTGTCAATACTCAAGTATTTGAATCAATTTTGATTATTTTTATATATATACTTGAAACTTCTTATTGCTCTGATGCTCATACTAAAAACCTGATTCTCTTGAAATCCTGTTGTTTGCTCTTTGCATATTTATTGGCTCTTTGCATATATTAGACTACATGCAATACAGTCTGTCTTGCCATTGTCTGTTGAAGTGCAGGTTTGATCCAGCCAGTATAGAACTAGCTCTATAGGGGTGAGGAGGACTGTGCTGTGTATCATCCTTGATTGTTCCTTCAAGGAGCATTGCACTGTAAGTACATCAGAATGACAAATTGATGAACTGCAACAGTATCTTTTTGTCAATGTTCCACATAATGAAAATGCCATACTTGTGTGACTATTATGTTGGAATACAGTGCTGCTATCTTAGGAAATCGTAATTGCTTCTTAATTCAGAAACATAGGTTTGCATATATATATATCTATCTATATACATACACATAATCTGAGCTCTGTGGGTAAGTATTCCTGAAACGTTTAGCAATAGCTAAAGAAAATGATGCTTCTGTTTATCTGAGTAATAGTTTTTTTTTTCACTAGTACTCCTGGGACAGCTGTATCATTCAGTGTTTTAAAATGTGCCTATCGTAACATTGAAGTCTTTGGAACCACTTCATAGAAAGTTGTCTTTGTCTTCAGATAGTTTGCAGATATGTAGTGATGTAGGTATGTTTTAAATATAACTGTTACTTGCTTTATCTTTTGGAAAACCATATTGTTGCTTTGAGAATAAATTGTTTTTAGGGTGGCTGCACAGAGAAGTCAAAGTTAAGGCTTGAACATTAGTTTATTCAGGTAATTAGCAATGTATGTATTGTGCTGTAGAAATAGAAGGAATTATTTTTATCCCTTTTGAAATTAGGAATTATGCTGGTAGCTTAAAAGGCTAGGACAGTATTTGCTATCTTTAGTGTAGGGTATGACGTTTAATAGTTGAGATATTTTTGCATGGTGTTTTGTAGATAACCTTATAGAACGGTGCATTTATACTAAACTGAGCAAAATGAGATTCACTGGATTCTTTATCATTCACAAAATGGAGGCTGTTGATTTTGATTCATTTAAGGTATAAAATCTTTATTAATTGCAAACAGTGCAATTATTTATACTTCACAGTGCCTTCCCAGACCTTCCACCTTAGGTTCTGCTGCAAAAAAGCAACAGGTAAGCACAACCTAAGGAAGTATATAAATTAATATATTTCAGTACATTAATGTTGTCCCTGTGAGATCTTTGTGGTTGTGTATTGAAAAGCAATCTGCTGCTTCCCCAGATGCATTCTAACTCACGGTTCCATTTCAGTGGAAAGTCTTTTAAGTTTTAAAACAACTGTTTATATTTCTAGGTAAATATGTATTTTTTTTTATGATGATGATTTTTATTTTTATTTAGAAAGTATTAGTAGATTGCAGTAATTCAACTTGATCGGAATGAGTAATTTTTGTTATTTTTCCTCAAATAGCTGATTGTTGCAATTAAAGAATCAAAACCTTGAAAATATGCAGGAATTACTTTGGTTAGAAACGTCAACAGCCTTCACAAATGTTTTTTTTTTATAGTAGGGCACTATTCCCACTCCAACCCGTAAGACCGAAATATAAAGAATATGACTTCTTGTTGTTATCACTGAATTTGATAACCTGTCTTACAGTTATAGTGTGTTAGTGGAATTTTTGGATAACAGTTTGCTTATTCATACTTGACACGGTAGGAAAAGAGATTCTGGCGTTTCAGAGATTAGTATGTTTTAAACTGAAAAAGCTTCTGCACCAATTAAATGTTAACAGTACAGCAAATAATATTTTATCTATATAGCAGTCAGTGTATCCTGTTTCTTGATACTTTAACTGAATTGCTGTATATTTTGATAGTTTAAAACTGTTTGTATGTCTTATAGATGGTCTGGTACAGGTTTTTGGGTTTTTTAGCTTAAAGTAAAGCAGCATCTATTTGTTTGGTTTTGTTATTTTTATTTTTGTTGATTATTCTGTTTCTAAAATGTGCTGCTCCTCTTTCAAAAGTCCTGCTTATCTGTACATCAAAGAAAAATATTCAAAAATCCTGCCTTCATTTTCACACACAGTGCTGAAGATGCTGCAAGCACCAAATCATAGCTCATAGAATCAGGTCCTGAGATAGTTACTACCAGTAAAGAGGAATCCTTTGAGTGTATGCCATTGGTGAGCCGATGAGCATGGACCATAGAAGGCTCCATGTAGAAGGTAAAATTGGCAAAAACATAACAGATTTGAAATGTATCCCATACATAATGGTGTAGGGTATAATTTTTGTTTTGATCACTTTTCATTCTTTAAAGTATTACTTGTTTGACCATAAATGTTCCATAATCTGTTAAGTTTTTTTTTTTTTAAACTGTGATTTAATAATATAAACCATCTATTTTAATTTCTATTCTGCTAAACAGTCAAGCTTAGATATGTTGAATTTTTGAACTAAATTAATAGTTGTGCTTCGGTTTCTCAAGTCACTTAATATTTCATCTGTAGTTAAATATGTAACTTCCATTTTTGACATGAGAAAAGATTAGGTGTGTACCATTTGGATTTTGATACTGTGAATTTAGTGTTGGGGCGAGTCATTTGTTCACTTCTTTTACATGATACTTTTTTCTTCAACTGTTGTTGTTGCTAAAATATCTTAACAGTTTTTCAATTGTACATTTAGCCAGTGGGAGGAGATAGAGAAGAAAAAGCCAGTTTATTGGAATGTTGCTAGTGTGTGGAAGAGCAGATGTTCTTGTTGTAGCATTTGAGGTGTATTGACTCGCAGCTTTCTCACTGCTGGCTTTACAGGCATGTGATTTTGTGCTAAGCTTAGTGTTTACTTCTCAAGTTTCTCTCCAAACTCTTAGCTGGTAGGAAAACAGAAAATAGGTTGAGTTATCCTGATCCAAAAAGATGACTGGACTTCCTTAGAAATGGAATGAAGTTGGTCAAAACTTGTCTTTAAATGTTTCCTGCTCTCTCCCCCCCCCGCCCCTCTTAGTGTCCAACAAATGAAATAGAATGTGAAGAGGACAAAAAGTTTAAAAAGGAAGCATAATGTTCAAAGTAGGAGAAACACTTTCATACTGCTTTCTGCAGCCTGTACTTTAATAGGACATGAAGTAAAATGTCAGGTGGATAATCTTCAGTCTACCGTGATCATAAGTCACCTTAAGTTGTCCAGGTAGACAGGATCCTATTACTCAGTTGCACAGCCTATCTTGAAATAGTTCATCTTTTTACTAGTGGTATTTTATTGGATAATAGAAACTGTTTCTCCCCTGTTCTCTTCCAAAGTAATTTTTAAGTTTTCCATTGCATGCTAGAAGCTTTCTGTGTTTGTTTTTTTTTCTCCTGAAAGCGGGGGGAGGAAGGGAGGACCGGGCTTTTCAGAAAGCATACAGTTGACAGGATTCCCTCTTCCCTAGTCATAGCTGATAAAACTCTTATGTGTGCACAAATATTTCTCTTGAGTGCATGTGAAATGCCTTTTCGTCCTGAGAAAAGTGTTCTCTGCAGAAACTACCCGTGTGTAAAAAGAAGATTGGCTTTAAAAGGCAACTGTGATGGGAACAGTGTCTTAGGGAGATGCAGCTTGGACTTGAGGTAAATCGAATGCTTTACAAAAATGTGGTTTTGAGCTTGCATTGACATTGTATGTAATATGGGTACACGTTAACTGTATAATGGTTTTTGTATGGTTTTTCTCAATAAATGTAAACCAATGGATAATAATGGCAATGTTTTTGTCTTTCTTTATGCTCCTATCCCTGCCTTCGTTAGTTGGAAATAACAGCCTCAGATTTTGCTGCAACTAGTACTTCTGGGAATGAACTTCACCCAGATGAAGTGAAGTAAAATAGAGTTATTTGGCTATGAGGATAAATACTCATTCAAAGTATCGTGCCATTTATTACCTTTTTTTTTTTTTTCCCAGGATGTTTCTGAAGTTGTAGCTATTTTATTGAGGCACAAAGAGTGATTTCCAGGAGGTAGCTGTACAAAGAGCAGGCAGCAGATTCAACCGCTGGAAAATTTATTTATCAAATGACTGAATAAATCTGATCTTAGCCTTATGTTAAAGCTTAAACACATGTTCTTTACAATGAGGCTGTTTGTAAAATTACTCCTACAGAAGCTTAAGCTGAACAGTTCAGATGGTGTTAGCGCAAGGACATTAGTGTTGATATCGAGAGGCCTTAGAGAGAAGTAGTACAGTAGCCTTAAGATGACAATGGGTAGAGATGCAGCAGGAAATTTATTGCATTGAGAGAGAACAAGGGCTACAGAGTTAGGCACCTTCTGAAAATACTGTTCTTAAAGCTTGCTTCCTACCAACCTAGCTACGATAGCTTCCTATTTTTCCACCAACCATTCCTGTATCGTTTAAGCAATTAAAAAAATAGAAGCTTTACAAGCAAAATGAAGACTGCTACGAGTCTTGCTGAGATTGTTTTTACTTTGGATTATCAACTGCAGAGGCTGATAAGAGCATAACGGTTCAAACGCAAGCCCGCTGTTAAACAAAAGAAGTACTGCTCTTTGAAACAAAACAACAGAAGTGAGCAGTTATGCAATCTTTTATTCTTTAAAAATAGTACACTGGGGGTTTCGAAAATCAGTAAGTATTTCCTTTTGCCCGTTCAATGTCTCTGGGATAAAGTAAAACAGCTTAAATATTCTGTGTTCGTGCAAAACGTACCAATAGATTTACACTCCTAGCCAAGTTTCAGGTTGTGTATTTAACTTTATACTATTACACAAGTTGGTCTTCAGATGTGGGAGCACTACTATAATTCAGCTTTTTTCAATGATACATTGAGTTCTTTTTTAATACGAATTTTTGTATTGTGCAAGGAACCTGGACAGTGTCACCATCTGAAGGTTACTCTTGTCTGATGCAGGAATGACAGTGCGTATCCTTGCTTTCTTTAGTTGGCCCCATCAGAGAAAGAGATGATGCAATGAGAAAGTTTTCAAGGGGAAGAAAGATTCCAGCTAAAGTAGAGCGTTAGTAGTCATCAGCTAGAAAATAAAAGGTTTAAAAGAAACAGATTAGATTACCATAGGAGGAAAGATGCGAGAAGAGTATTTGAGGAGGAAGTGAAACGCTAACTCTTACTTTCAATGGTGAGGATACAGGTGCTAGCAGATGTGCCTCTGTTGTTGACGGCTTTACACATATATTCCCCTTCATCCTCTGGGAAGGTTTCGGGCAAGTAAAGGCAATAGGTCTCTCCTCTTTCGATATACTGATAGTCCTCAGAGTCTTGCAGCATTTCCCCCTCAAACCACCATGTAACTTCAGGTTTGGGTTCTCCAGTAATTTTAACTGTAAATCTCACTGGCTCGCCGTCAACCACTGATGTGTTTTTCAGTGACCTCTTGAACCAGGGAGCTCCAGATCGAGCTTGATCCTCCTCATCTTCACAAGTAGAACCATTAATAATGCTTCCATCCTCTTCTTCCTCTTCCCCTTCCCGTTTCTGTTTTAAAATAAGTTTGTTTTAGAACACTGAAAGTGGCAGCAGCAGCACGACTGCTCGTGATGCGTATTTAATACAGAATAGTACAGCTTCTGGGGAAGTAGCGCACCGATCCTCGCTAGAGAACACTGCACTGAATCTGGATATTAAATAGGCAATAAAATGGATTTTAATGAGGCTGGAATGTTGAGGTAAAATACGGGCATGAACGTAGATTCCATTTTCAGACTACTGAAAGGATGCGGTGAATGCTCTCTGCAATATCTCTCATGCGCTTCAAGAATATGCGAAAACACCAAAAGCAATTTTAAACATCACTGCAGCAAATCACAGCAGCTAAAACAAGTGTAATGCTCCTTTTATACCTCTGGCAGTGTCGCTACCAGTGGCAATCAGAAGCTAAGCTAAATGACACTGGGGACGGAAGAAAGGGTACTTTGTAATTGATACCTTCTGTAAAGCCGCATCAATTTCTTTCTGTTCGAACTGCATGCGTAGTAATTTCTGTTCTTCAATTCTCCTCTGCTCCTCTTCTTCCCTGGCTCTCGCCATTTGCTCAAATCGGGCCTTCATATTTACTTTATGAGTAAAAGGAGCCTCAGATTTCTTGGCTGGTCTCACATCTACCTCATCATCCTTGCAGGGGGGGGAAAAACAGGGCTTAACTCATTACCTTTTAAATGCGTATGGTAATACAACTAGTTTTGTAGAGCAGTTCTTGAACGAGTAAAGCCACCCAAAGTCCTGTTTATCTCAGAAGTTTGTTTAACGTTGGGTTTATGATAAGTCTCTTAAGAGTTTATCCCAGGGGTAGGGCAAAATACATGCAAAAATAAGTGTGTGTATATATAGAAGCATATATAGAAGTTGTATAATGTCTTGTGGCAGTGGTAAATCCTTAGTGACTTGCCTTTCATTCCGTGATGTTAGGGTAGCTTCAACACCTAACCCAGGTCGACCTTACAGAAACATGATTAGTGTGTCTGCCATTAAATGGAAAGCTCAAAAATAAAAGATGGGCTTTGAGCCGATCCTGATGTGACTGCTGGAGACAGGAACCTCCGAAGCAGCCTCAGACGAGGGCGTGCTACTGTTAAGTGTCCTGCACTGCCACATGATTATGTCAGGAGAGCCCACGCTGGTGTTTTGTGTCACTGAGCATAGTGTTGATTTATTGGTTAGAGTGGTGGCTTCATTTCTTGTCTCTTCATGCTGAAAATATGCGAGAGGTTTCAGCCTGAAGCGTGGCTAAGTAGGCATCCTCCTCGCTCTACTCTGAGAAATGACTGGAAATGATTAAAAGACCTGGTCTGCAAAGGGTTATCGTTTGGTTGTGGTTTGTTTTTTGCTTAGTGAAGAATGAGTTGTGAGTTCAGAAGAAAAAGCAATTCCTCTGACGATGACTAGATTAATTCTCAAATATGAACGCTTCGCTCCCCGAGGCGCGCAGGTTTCAGGTGGTTAAGATGCTGAATTGAGGACTTTAAGCAGAAAAATGGATCTCTGCTTGACCAGGTGACTGATGTAATAAACCAGCACCGTTTCCTTTAGGGATGCTGAGCTGAGATTTCCTCGAGCATCCAAAGGAGGGAACAACAAAGAAGGGAAAAAGTAGTTTTGGAAGTACAGCAAATTTGGGTGAAAGCAGCAGCACTGCCCACTCACGGGTCGTTAGAGTGCTAGTTAATGTATCGATACAGAGAGAGTGCAACTCACCTCTTGAAATTTTTCAGCTTCCCTTTCTCTTATTTCTTCATCCATTGCCCTTCTCTTAGCTCTCTCTTCTTCAATCTTCTTCTGTATTTCTTCTTGAGACAATTGTCCTATTTTTTCAAACTTGCTCTTTAAGTTCTTTGCCTGAATAGAACCACTTCTTTTTAGCCTTATTAATTCTTCATATTCTTTGCTTAGCTCAAAAGTTTCAGATTCTTCTTCCAGCTGTTAAAAGAATTACCGAGTGTGTAAGATGGAAAATGCCTTGGTTATTTTTACGATCTTTTTCTCCCCACAGATAGGTGTAACCTAAAGCACTGGAGCGGCTCCTAGTTACTCGCAGCCAGCAGCTTTACGTGCGTTTTAGTTGGATGTCGCTGCCTCTCCCTTTTCCCCAGCACGTAATGCAAAATTGACTTACAAGTTCTCAAGCTCGAGCCTTTATTTACTCACTCTAGCTTCACCGTAAAATAAACAGACACGTGTAGACCCTCTAACATACGGAAGACGAACAATAAAGAACTGCCACCCACAACCAAATCAAATTGAAGGGTAAATTTCGGGAACACGATGTTTGGTATGCATTGAGTATGCTTGGTATGCAAAGCAAATTTTGCGTGTGATTTTTAAAATCGACTGTGACAGTCTTCAAGCCCTTGATACACTGATTAGAAATAAGTTGAGGCCACTGTCATTCTTTCCTAATGAGTTAACGCAGCGTTCCCTTGAGGAAAAGCAAGAATTTTGCTCTTCCCTGCTTTCTTCTTTTTGTATTTTCATTTGGGAACTAGATGAGGCTCTGAGCACCCTGCTCTAGCTGAGCATGTCCCTGCTCACTGCGGGGAGGGGGTGGACTGGACGACCTTTAGAGGTCCCTTCCCACCCAAGGCCGCCTACGACGCTACGTTTCTGTTCTCTCAATATTTGTAAATATGCCATAATTTAGTAATACTGGAGAATTTTCAGCGGTGACTGTCAAATAACATGAGGAAGTTGAAATTCTGGGTTTACTTTAAGGGTGGCAAGGGATAAAAGCATTCTCTTGGTAGATTAGTGATAGAAGTGTGTATCTTATTACATAGCATGTTATGCCTTAAACGTGTTTCTCTGTTTTCCAATCTTTTCACACAATGCTGAAAGTATGGACTTAAAATTCCTTTTAAAGGAAACTGCCTTTACAATTCCCTTTAAGGGAATTCTCTGTTACAGGCTTAAACTTGGATATTTTGGTAATTAACTGAAATTATTATTTCATTTTTACTCAGAGCATGCTTAACTTGTTCTCTCACGTACAAACCTCTCCCATTTCTTGTCTCAACTGTTGAAATTCTTGCTTTTCCATTTCCAACTTTTGCCTGCGCTCTTCTTCCGTGCGTCTCTTCTCTTCTTCCATTTTTTGTCGCAGCAGCTCCTCAAAATTAATTTCCAGTTTACCGGGTACGAGAGATTCTTGAGAAACTGTTTTAAACATCTCTGGCGATTCATCATCCAGCACCTATTGGGAATTCAGAGCGTTAATGATACCTGTGAGGAAATCAGAGCGTTGCTCAGACACTTGTAGTACGTAAAGATAACCGAGCATTGTGCCGCAGCGGCCAGAGTGCAGTTAAGACGCGGTGTGACACTGTGGCTATTCCGCTAACGTTTTGTATTTGACTTTAGCTCTTTATTATTGCAATGCTAAACTTTGATAATCGGGATGAAGGTGTCGATTAAAACGTGGTCTGTTTTATAAAGGATGGAGACAGTGTCCTCTAAATGCAGCCTGGGGACCTGAAACAATTCATTCCTATTTACTTCACAGACTTATCATTAGACAAAGTGCTTGTGTTTAAATGTCACCGCTCTTAACAGCAGAGTACATGTATCTGTAATCTTCTAACCAAACTGAATTAGACTCCTGCTCTTCAGAAGTATTAATAGGCCCAGTAAGAATAACTGAACAGATCTTTTTTCTTGCAAGAAACTCTCCTTGTGCACAACTTGATGATAGTGTGATGTTGACGGTTGGTTTGTACTCCCCAACAGCAAGGGTTTCCTCCTTCCCCTGCCCGTCTTCTCAGGCTTCACACCAGGGCTGGGCTTTGAGGGACACTGAGGAGGACTTTGCTCATTTTGTAGATGGAATGGCCTAGGAAAAGCAGTTTTCATTACTTCCAAAAGCAAAAATTGTACGAACAAGTATTCTATCAGACTGACCCTGTTGAAGCAAAGCTTTAGTGAAATGTGAAGCCACATGCTACAAAAATGGACAGGCACGTGGCAGTCTGAGTTATGCAGTGAGATATTTTAAAATAACTTGGATAAAACCTGTGTAAATCTAGGTTTGTGCATGTAACGACGTGAACTTACTAAGAGGGACTGCCTCAACAGGAGGGTTCTGTAGATGAACGTGAGATGAGGTCAGACCGGGATCTAGAACGGTGTGGTGATGAGGCTTTTGGCACTAACCGGCGTGGCTGAAAAGCCTTGTGGCAAACGCTGAGGAGCCCAGTGTACCTTAAACTGCAGGCATTCCCATCAGTCAGACGCTAGAAAGGATTAAAGGAGCTAAACTTTTCATCTGAGAAGTGTTTTGATAGCTTTAGGAAGAAATGGAATGAACATACTCTAATAAAATTAGAGAGTCTTTGGCACTGCCTTGTCTCTGATGCTCCCTGCTGCCGCTGTAACTCGCACCTTTCGCTGCTGTTTGTGCCATGTTAGGTGGTACCACTGTCTTGACCTACTTTGCCCATATGTTTTTTTATTTGTCAAAGCTCTTCCGATATGTTTTTGGCCCAATCCCAGTCAAGTACTGCTCTTTGCTATAGATGTCCTGCAGATTTTCCCTCCGAGTAAGCTTGCAGTTGGGCTTTGGCCCCACCGTTCCTTCCACGCTTCATTTGTTTTGCATAATGCGAGCACGTTTGTTGAAATGGTGTTATGAAGAACGGGAGGGGGGAAAAAACAAACCACCCAAAGCTGTAAACTGTTTCTTTTGATGAAAACAATGCACAGCCACATAGTTTTCAGAGGCAAACCGCAGCTAAATTAGCAAAGAAATGTGAAAGTCTCTTGCTTGCGATGCATTAGTTCGCGTGCTCATTGCTTGATACAGGACCTAACAGGAGAAGCGTTCATTCAAAATTTACTAATGCGTGTATCAACTTTTAAAAGCTGTAACACTAGCAGCTGCCCGCTACGTGTTTTTGAATCATTAAGTTATGAAAAGACAGCAAAGCAGATTAAACCTGGTTGAAAAAAAAAAAAAAAAAAGGGGGAAAAAAAAATCAGCAGAACTGTGTGATAGAGCAAACCCTTGCTGTTAGTGCAGTAAATGTTTTAGCCATACTTTGTGAAGTGAGACCGTACTTTTGTTTCTGCAAAGTGGGAAGAAAGAGATTTAGTGAGGAACAATCCTGTAACAACCACCGGTTGCAGCCCAGTCAGCCCATTTCCAGTGGGCAAATGGTGACTGACAAAGTAGAACTTTTTTTTTTTATTCATGCTAAGACAGATTCTTTACGCAGTCTCCTCCCGAAAGAGACTGACAGGGATGAAAGATGAATGCTTTGGTCTCAAAGCAGGAAGCATGGAAGCATAAATGCAGCACAAGGAAATGTGAAATGAGGAGATCTTTCCAAAAGGAGGTGGCATTTGTTGCTGGAAATCGCATTATTACTACTTCTGTGTGTGTATCCTTTCAAAACTAAGTTACAGTGAACATACATGAAGAAGGTTCTAAACCAGCTGCTTGATTTAGATGCTTAAGTAAAAATTGAATGGGAGGTTTTAGTACTGAATGAGATGGCTGCTGTTCTTAAAGCTGTTTAAAAGCCCATGCACGGCTGCTACGTGGTGTAGCTGTGGGAAGCACAGGTTATACCTTCTGATAAGGAATAGAAAATGTAGTATTCGCCTTCAGCTGTTCAATGTATATGCCAAAAATACATTCTCGGGTGGGTTTTTTTTTTCCCCATTACTCAATGTCTCCAGTGTCTGCAGTTACAGTGTTAGCACAGACCCTGTGCTGCATCTGTTTAATCAGTGAGGATTTTCTTGCCTGGACACTTGAGCTTGGGGTCTTGCTGTACTGAGGCAGGGGAAAAAAACCAAAGGAGATTCTCAAAAAAGCAGGAGAAATCTGAAGACAGCACAATACTTTCTTCACTTTCCTTTAGTTGTTTGCTGTCTTTTCATAAAAATTGTAAGGGCAGAAGTCCAGTAGCACTCTCTTAGGGGCTTGAGTTCCCCTTTTCTCTCTCTGGAGGTATGGACAGGCTCTCCTGTCCCCATTGCTTATCAGTACAGTACCAAATACAAGTTAGATTGCAGTTTCTCTAGGTAGTCTTTAAGCTTGTACGCGTTGTCTTTGGCCCAGTTTTGAGGCAGAGGTAGCACTGCTAGCAATAGTAATCACACAGTTTTCCTCTGTCTCACAAGTGTTGCTTTGAAGGCCGAAGATGCAGTTGGTCCTTCCCAATAAAACCAGAGAGGGGAATGTAGGAGGACACTGCCTGCTGAGTGGCTTATTCTGCAGTTCTGTGTGGCGTGTCTTCTCCTTCCTTTCAAAACGAACAGTACTTATTTTAGCTGGTATTTGTCATTTAATACTCTTACTTCCTAACATCCACCAGTAAGTAACTAATTCATACCCAAAGTCTGCCGAGACTTGAAGACGTTGGACTAAGCACGAAGCATACACTGAAAAGCTCCACGCTACATTAGGCTTTTATAAGTAACGCTGCCAGTCTCTGAAATCAGGCCTCTCTCTGCTTTTGGGTAGTGCCAGTATGTCAGTCCTAGGTTCCCTGAACATCTGTCTGCAGTATCATCCGGACTCCTGTTTTAGAAGTCACTCCGCGGCACAGAAATCTCTTGTTCGTGTAAGCGAGTTCCCTGTTGCAAACTGTTCTCATGGTAAATGCCACAAGTTACTTTCTCTGAACAAATGATGAAATACAATAAAAGCATCAATTAGCCGAGTTCACCTTTTACCTTTTTCCCTCCTCAAGGGCCACAGGTGACTATAAAATCTGTACTTGCAGGGAGGGTTTTTCTAGGGTGCCATTAATTACGCTTTAGCTAGAAAGAGGCGAGCGGTGGGCAGCCTGTAAAAAGGAGGAGGTAAACTTGTGGAAGTAAAAGGAACTGCTTTTCCCAAAAGAGGAACCCAACAAAACCCCTGCTTGGGAAAAAAATTTTACTTCCCAAGTTTTCTGCATTTAGCTTAATAGAACCCATGAGAAACGATCTCATTTTGAGTAAACTGCTTGGAATTCTTTCTAGGCCTGCTGTGAGGAGGGACCGTTCTGTGATGGTTTCATAAAGGAGCTTGATTAGATACGCAGCTACCTTCTGATAAGTAGTGAGGTGAACTCATTAACGAAGGAGTCGAAGCATGAATTGCTAACTGTATTTAAAGCTTTTTCCCAGAGCTGCTTTCCAGTTCGAGACTTAGGTAAAAATTAAACTACATACTACACAAAGATGCCATACCATGTTCTTCCTCGCTTCAGCAAACGCTCTTTTCTCCTCCTCTATGCGTCGTCTGGCATCTTCTTCTGCTTTCCTCTTTTCCTCTTCTCTCCTCTGTCTTTCTATCTCCTCGAAGCTGAGTCGGAGTTTACCAGGACGGAATTCTTTAACAGAATTTTCAGATTCTCCATCGCCACCTTCATTTATCTTCAGAGAAGAGGGAGAGGAAAAATTAGAAAGCACTTAGCCAAACATAAAAATATTCTTTGTAGTAAATAAATGCTCTGTTAATTCCTTTCTGATCTTTTATAAATGTGGTGGTGGTGTTGTTGTGGGTTTTTTTTTTTTTTAATCCTGGGGCTGGGGGGGAAACTCAAAGAGTTCGGTTCCTACAAGAAACATTTTAGTCTTGGTTTTAGCCAGGGGAGGGAGAAAGGAAAGAACTTTGGTATCCTAGATGTAGCTTCCATAATGTTTAAAATGCGTTGAGTGTGTAATTCAAAGGACGATGCGTTATCAGGAAAAGGCTGAACAATTAAGTATGGTCTCGTGGTTGGATCATTTACTGTAAATCACTCCCTATTTACTTTCTTTCCATCACTTTACTTTCATAGCCCTTTATGCCATCAAGTCTTTTTGTTTGTATACAAATTCTTTTCACCAACGCGCTTGGTCGCTAAGAAAAATGGTGTAGAGTTTTATAGCAAAACTAAATCAATTAACATTTTGCTACTACGCCAGACTGAGATTTCTGTTTCTTTCCTTTTTAGACATATAATCATCACTGAAGAAAAGGAAATGAGATACTGCGATCAGTTCACTACTGCTTGTCTCCAGTGAACACTTATCTGCTAAGAGAAGCCTGTGGTTTGCAAACTGCAATCAAGAGCAAAAGAAACAACCACCTTCAGAAGACATCTCAGAGTGCTTCCTTTGTTCGTGGGGGAAACGGCCTGGGAACTGTCAGAGCACTGATAATCCAGCTTCTGTATGCTGCAAGCAGCCCCCGGACTGGTATGTGGGGAAACCAGTTAAGGGAATTACACAGAGCTTTCATTTGAATTCATGGGGTGGGGGGGAAGCAAGAATTGAAGAAAATTAACTGCTAAACTCTTCCTTCAAGAAAACGTTTGACTTCAGATTTTGACAACCGCTGATATCGGCTAGAACTGCGTGTTAGAAAGTTTCTTTTGAAGTAGCAAATTTGTAAATTACTTTATATTACTTGGTTACTAAATACATATACGTAAGGGTGGGAGACGTGAACAAAACCTCAGAGTGGCTTGGGTCTCCATGAACTTCTCTCCCTTTCATTTCCTTCCTTCTCTAGTGTCCCCTGCCCAACCCCAAAGAAAAAGAAAGAAAAAAAAAAAAGCATTATTGACATCATGCCAAGGTTATTGGTGTGGAACAGTTGAGTGATTTACTGGAGGTGGGGTAGAGGAGTAAACTGCAGTTTGGGTATCTGCCTAAACCTACGACCCTCTCCCTTTGGAGCAGTTGGAAATTTCAGTGTTTCAACTTTCTGGAGGTTCTGTGTTGGGTTCTTTGTTGGGTTTTGTTTGTTGGGTTTTGTTTTTCTTTTCTGGAAATATAAATTTCTTGAATGGCTTTGCAATAAATCAGTATAGCAATCTTCAGCTGTTTGTCCAAGAATGTTCATTCGTAAGTTCAAGTTGCAGTTAGCAAATCCCTATAAATATTTCCAAAGGTTTCGTGGAAGATTGAAGTCCCATTTGTCACGGATCTTTTTTGTACGGGAATTAACACACGTGAAGATAGTTAAATACCAAACTTAAAAAAGCTTTTGGAACTGGACTGTGGTAGTGGGAGGAAACACAGAACTGAACTATCTGGTGTATCTCACTAAGAGGAAGTGTGTGAATCCTTTAGTGTGATCAAAGAATAAACAAGGGTGAGATCTATTTATAGTCGATGTCTGGCTGAGGATAACGAACACAGATGAAGGCAGTTTTGCAAGTAATATAAAATAGGAATTGCAAGCTACATTTCTGACAATTTGGGGCTTAACCTGGTGGCTTCTAATATAGGGTTGTTTATGGCAATACACGCAACAGAGCCGACCTGTCTTTCTCCCCTTTCTTCCCAAGAGGAAAGTTGCAATTGATCTCTTTATCGTATTCGTAAATAAATATGGGAATAAGAAATACCATTCTGTTCCTACAGAACGTTTTCATCAAAAATTGCTTACTGAACTAGCTGAAGAATTATTTAAGAATAATCCAGACAACTAATTTATCTTCTTGGGGACTTACAGCTTAAGGTACTACAGAGTATAGATGTAAAACCCGCTAAGAGTGCCAGCGAATTCGACACCACGACTAAAAGAATGTTGAAAGCGTTGCGTCGGCGTGCTTACCGAGTCAGAGCTAAGGTCACGATACATCTTTCAAAGCTTAACTTTTAGACTCTCAACCGCTTAAAATATAGTTAATTACTAAGGAAAAAAAAAAAAACCACCAAAACGAGGAATCAGGTACAGGAAAGAATGTAAAAGCACGTCCTAGGTGAAAACTGCAGCATCGCCAACAAAAGGTGTATTTACCATTTGCTGCCTGGCTTCTTCAAAGGCACGTCTCTCCTCTTCTAAACGCTGCCTTGCTTCTTCCTCTGCTTGCCGCCTTTGATTCTCCTGCCTTTGCCTTTCCAGTTCTTCAAATGTTACTTTCAGCTTACCAGGAGACAGAGGCTCTTGTGGTCTCTTGTCTTCATTTTCACCCTGTGGAAGAAAAAAAAATAAGTAGTTACATCTTAAAGAACAGATACTTACTTACTTAAGTATTCTTAGATGAGTGGCTTACCATGACAAAGGAAAGGCACTTGGTTTCCTTAAGGAACTGGTTTTGCTCCTCCTGTTTTAGCTTCGTTTCTTCGTCCTGTCTCTCTCTTTGTTCTGCTCTCTCCTTTCCTGTGTTCTCAAAGTTTATTTTCATCTTCCCGGGTGCTTTGGTGGGTTTTACAGGCACTACTGTAACCAGTAGCGAATCGTCCCCCTCCTGTCCCAAAAGAGATGTATTACACTTTCATACAGCCCGACTTCTAGACAGACCCGTTTCTTCCCGAATCTGCTGCTTTCACCTGTGTGTGCCAATGCTTCCAAAAAAGTTCCTGCCTGTGGCAGTCACTCGTTTTCCTGTAACAACTGAAGAGCAGCAAGGCTGAATCATGTTTTAAACATAACTTCTGGCAAACTCCTCCATTTCTTTACGTATTTTCATTAACTGTTAGTTGTAAATATTCATGGTTTGGAGCAGAACAGGTGAAGTTCTGAATACAGAACAATTGCTAGTAGCAGTTCTAGAGAGCAAGAAGCAATTTGTCAGGCAGAGTAATTTTTTTTTTGCTGGACAATTGCTGCTTTCAGGACTTATTTGCCAAAATACATTCTTTTTTTCTTTTCACAAAACGCCGCCTAATCGTGAATACTGTCAAATAATTTAAAACTAAAGGTTGGTTGTTTTCTTTTCTTTCCAAAATTGTAGTAGGAATGGGATTTTCTCATGTTAGTGAAGGACAGCAGGATCCTTGGACCTAGCTTTTTGAAATAAAACTTAAAATCCAAATCCAGATGGTAAATTAGTCAAATGAAATTAAAAAAAAAAATTAACTGATTAAGGTGTTCAGCCATCTGTATATCACCAGAATGCCCTTTTAATTTTGGTTTTAAGGCAAAGAGCTTTTCGGATGCTGCTTTCCAAAGCCAGAGGACTTAGTGTCATTGCCAGTGTACCTCAAAACGTACCGGTGGCTTTGAATATTTACATTTTAGACCTCTTTAACTAACCACAAAGCATTCACAGTGCAGACTACTTCAAACGCGATGGAGCTGACTTCCAGTACAGACATACAGTCCTGCATACTTTAAAAACTCCTTAGCTCCTTGGTTGAATTTTAACGAGGAATTTGTGAACCGCTTTCCACGTTGTCCCAGCCCAAGTGACAATAATAAAACAAAGTGAATAAAAAGGTAGGTGAACATTGCTTTAAAAAAAATCTGATTACCTCAGCTGCTGATTCAGTTCCCGTATTGTTAAAGTCATCAATCTATTAAATGAGAATTTCATATGATTACATTAATTTGGCTCTTTGCCTCAGATTTGCAAACACAGAACTGGAAATGCTTTTTGTATCAGCGATAGGTATGTAGCACTTAAATTCATAGAGATGGTAACGACTGAACCTCTGTTGGAACACTCCAGATAGGTTAGTGAAGTAGGGAAGAGGTTGAGGAAGAGGGAATGTGACGTAAAACATCATACAGAAAACAGCGCTAAAGCATTTTTAACACTTCAGTGATGAACCAGCCGCTTCAGATGTCCGTTCTTCATTTAATCATTCCAGAATTGTGGAAAAAGAGAGAAAAAAAGAAAAGCTAAAGCAAGCTCACTGATCGTTTCTGATTCAGGTGGCATTGCCTTCCCCTCAACTCCTGCAAAAAGCCTGTTGCTGCGCGTGCTCCATACCGTGTCTTTACGTTACCGAGAGTAAGGCACTCTCTGCAGCGCTGCATCACCTGCGTTCTGCCTTTCAGAGTAAGCAGACCCTAGACACATTCCCGGGTAAGAGGACAGCTTTAACAATCTTAAAAGTCTTAGCAGAAAATGCTCTCCAACTCCTTGTTGAAAACTGACAGCGCTCTTTTCCTTTCCTTACAACACCAACAAACCCAAATTAACTACTACTGACTTTTGCTTAAATAAAAATTCCCTTCGGGTTCTAGTGTCTCACTCAGAGGGTCTCTCTCCACTGCAGTATCTGCCACGCTGAAGAAAGCTTACAAAAGGCATTAAATATGACACCCCAGTGCAAATCTCTGCAAAAGACAAACTTTGCTTTACTGCTATCAACAAATCAGTTGAGTCTGATCATATATATATGTGCGATAAAGATTCACAAAGCAGCAAAGGAATAAGACATCCTGTGGATCTTCGTGATGTGTAATTTTTACTGCCTTAGTATCTTATCGTTTTTGCCTGCCGGTGGCATTTTCTTATTTCTTCTGGCTTGCCTTAGGTCATCTATCAGTGAACTGTATTCACTAATACATAAGTAGAAGTTGTCTCAAGTAAGGGGTGGTGTGAATGGTAATTGGTTTGAAAAAACTACACGAACTCTGGGATGCCTGGAACACCAAACTTCGTGCCTAGCCTACACTCCTACCGGGTCTCTGCCTGCCTGGCTTCATCCATTACTCAAGTTTAGTGCTTAAAAAAAACAGATAATTGTTGTAAAGAAGTAAAGGCAAAGATTCTCTGAACATTATTCCCCACTTCCATCCCCCTGAGCATCTCCCACGTAACGCTGCTAGCAGAATTGTTAAGATCGACTCTGTCTGATCAGTACAGAACTTGGTGTTGACTGTTTACCGTTAGATCCCGACTGCTGTGCTCAGAGGAACGTACCTCCTGGGCTTTTTTTGCTAATTCTCTTTCAATTTTTCTTTTCTCGATCATATCTTGTTCAATCCTGCGCTTTCTTTCTTCTTCTGTTCTTTTTCTTTCTTCCTCTTGCCTCTGCTTCTCCATTTCTGCAAACTTGCCTTTAACAGTTCCTGTGGGTGCAAAACACACAGCTCAGCAGCGACGTCGAATACTTCCCTCGTCGTGCGTTGCGTGGCCCTTAACATCGGGCCTCTCTTACCTATTAGCTTTGGCACGTAACCTTTTTCTATTTTAGCTGATTTTACATCATCCTCTTCATCAGAGCCAAGCATCTCTTTCATCTAGTTGATGAAACACAGAAAGTAAACTGTCTGTATACCTTAAACAAAACTCCACTATTACCGTCTTAAAACAACGTGAAAAGGTTTTCACGGACGATACTGAATATTAAAGTAACACGAAATATTTGCAAAGAAAATAACCTCCTGCTTTCTCCTGTTCCATTCTCTCTCTCTAACATATTGTTCTTTTCTTCTTTGCTTTTCATCTCTAGATCTCCTTTGGTTTCTTTCTTCCCTTGCTTTCTGCATAGCTTCAAATTTATCCTTTACATCACCCTTGTGAAGCTTGGGCACATAGGATTTTTGGACGGGTTTAGACGAAGAAAGCAGAATCTTGGTGAAGATATAGAAGAAATGAAGATAAGAAAAAGAAAGTTGAAACAGATGGACAGAAACATTCCGATAGGTTGGATTAGAAAGAATGCAAGAACATAAAACAGGAGCGCATCTGGGATTATGAACTCTCTGCCCCTAGCTGCCAGCCATTAAGCATCGTCCTGTTTGTTCATAAACAGCAATAAATAGTCAAATACCCAAACAACATCTAGCACTGGATTAAGCGTTGGTTGTTGGTAAGTGATGGTGACGAACAGCTACGTAACTATGCGACCACGTGAATGTACATTTTCAATTGCTATGTCCTTAAAAATTAGGTGCAGATTTTTACCGCTGCTTTCCATCGTGAGCAGTCACCACAGAACCTCGCTACCCCTAACGTTTGAAAGGGAGGCCTGTAACACAATAGACATGTTTTCTTCTGCAACACTTCAACAGCCTATACGGTATTGAAACCGACAGCATTATTTGTTCATCTAAAACTTCCAATACATTATAAACCTTTAAAAAAAGCTCAAGTCCGGTGATTTTGTGCTACCAAGTGCCAGGCTCACTGGACTTGCCAGACTCCGGTGTTGATACATCCAGTGGACACTTCTCTGCCAAGGCTTTACCCTCGGCGTGTCCAAACAGTAAGAGGAATTCCCACTTTTCAGAAATACTGGGACATTTTCTCTCTTTTTAGTGCAGTGACTACAGCAGCGCTGAGAAAACTGGCTGAAAACATTCGGTGTTTCCTATTTTCCACCTAAACCAATAGTATTTGTATTCCTGCTTTTGTTCCTGCTGCTCGGGGACTCTCCGTAGAAGAAATACTCCGAGGAGCCTAAGAACAGCAAGAACAAACTTCAGATTCCACCAGATAAGTTACATTTCCATAAGCTACTTTCAAGTGCCCTGCTGTTGTCTTAAAACAGCGGCAGTGCCGACCGACTTCTTGTACAACTGTCTTTTGCAGTCGCTCGTAGCTACTCTTTCTGCAAGCAGCAGTTGGCAATTACTACATTACTTGGATGACGTTAAAATGGGTACCTACCTCCGTTTTCTGTGCAATGTCATTCATGGCTACTGTGGCGTGCTCTGCACCTGGTACGGTTAAGATTGCTTTCAGTTTCTACCTGAAAGAAACAGCTGTAGTTATATTCCTTTCTTTCCTTTTAAGCGCTGCTTTAACCATCCTCCTGTAAATAAGTTTGCATAGGCTCAAATCAATGTATCACAGTTTCATTTGGTCCTTTGAGGCTCCCGAAGACATGAATAGGTTCTAAGTATGCAACGGTAATTAAAAGAACAAGCTTATGATTCACTATTCATGCTCCTAACTCCTCTGCATAGTCCTAGATACCGGGTTTCAGTTTCCACTCCACACGAAACAAAACAAAAACCCAAAACTTGGAGCCAAGCTCTGGCTGCTGCGTTGCAAAACTGTTGGGGTTTCTTTAATATCATGCTCGCAGAAAGGAACACGCTCTGCAGCTCCACTGCCCCGCTCCAGGGAGCTCGGGCTGCATCACGTTTGCAGATCACTCAGGCCAAAACTCCCCGGCCTCCTGGAGATGCTGCTGTGCCTTTAGATGGCTGATGGGAGGAAAGGTGGCCCGGTGGCTGGGGGACCTACCTGCATGTCACAGATGCAGCTGGATCTCCTGCTTGGGGGAAATGTTCTCGCTTGAGGCTCAACCAGGCTGGCAACGCTCTCCTCGGCTCTTCAGCCGATGGGGGAATACAAACCGACGCCTTCCCAAAAACTCGGTGTGGCAAACGTGGTGCAAACAACAGACTCAGAGTAAGCGGGGTAGAAAAGTAGCTTACTACTGGAAGGGAGTTTTCACTTGTGCTTTAGAGGAACTGCAGTCGGGGCATTTCGCTGTATGGAAAGTTAAGTGCTTAGCAGCTCTTAGCCTTTAAGCTCTCTACCTCTGCACTGCAAACATAAACATGGGAGTTCTTACTTCAGTGAAGAGCTTTCATACAAGCTTGTCAAAACCACACCAGTGTCATCGGTGCTACTGTAGCTACGCAGACTGAGGTTCTTGGACGCCTTGGGATGTTTTTCCCGACGCAGTCACAACCTACGAAGCGAGCGTTCAGCTGCCCGACCCTGCCCTGATTTACAGGCGCAAACCTCTTCCAATCCAGCTTCAAGAGGGATGTTCTGGAGAACACGGGGGTGTTCCTTCTCAACAAAGGGGTGGGGAAAGGCACCCGCCCCAATCCCAGCGGACAAATACCTCATTTGTAGACTGAGAGGAATCCAAAGCATTTTGGTTTGTCACTTGTGAACGCAGGACCACAAAATGACTGGGTTAGTTCCTATTTAGACTGTTTCAAAATAGCAATAGCCCGTTAACATTCCATTGTGTCTAGAAAGGCAGATAACTTCACTAGCATTCTTGTGGTCTCACGGCCCCTATCCGCTTGAATACGCATTTCCGTATTGCGCAGCTGGCTTTGCTCATCTTTGTAAGCTTTAGCTTACTTCAGACCTGCACCTAAAATCCCCACTGTGACCCTGAACACTAGTTAAAATCTTTTGACTTCCACATTTTTCTAAGCAGGTCTTTGAGTAAATTCTTCTCCATTCTCTTCTTTTGCTACTCTGCTCTTTTAATTTCTTCTTCCCTACCTGTGGCCGACCGACATTGGCCTCGTGCTTAAAATACAGAAGCTGAATCGGAAAGCAAAAGGAACGCCCCGCGCTGGAACGGTTTATGCACTGAAGTAGCCTGGGACATAGAGACCTTCTGGCCTTCACGCAGGGCTGGAGCAGACAACGTTCCAGTCCAACAGGTTGCGTCTCTTCAAGATGGCAGATACATTTCTGCCCTTTGGAATGCTGCCATATCTGCCATTAGTTTAAGCTACTTTCCAGCTCTTTGGCATCACTAACTCTTATATGTACGCTTGAAGGTTAGCCAGCTGGCTCTACGACATTTTGCATCTGCAAGTCATCCTACCTCCACCTTCGATGCTGAAAGATATGGATATAAAGCAGTGGGGCATTACTGAACACAACACCACCCATGACCCATGACTGCGCTTTCGTCCCTCTCTGTGGCAGTTAAACCTCGAGCAGGAGCAGCAGCAGGACCTTGCCTCGGGCACCCCGCAAGGCAGAGAGGTAATTTCCTACAGAGGCAATCCAGAATCTCGAGGGGAAAAAAAGCACTCCTTGACTTTGGGCTTGGGTGTGCGAGGCAGCGACCACTGCTTCGCCAGCAGCAGCAGGTTGAAGCTCCTTTGCATCTGCTGTACCACGAGAGGAGGGTCCTCACCTGAGCACACCGAGGTGGCCGAGTCAAGAAGTTGTGACATCTACAAATCGCAGAAGAACAGTTCCTTCGTCATCTGCCAATAGCTTTGCACAAACTAGGTGGTAATAAGTTTTCCAACCCAAGCAACCTTGCCCTACTAAGTCCCTTTTGAGACGAACTAGTTGGGTAGACATAAAAATATCTTTTCCGGTGTTGTAGTGAGAATGTTTGCACAGAGCTCATCTAATACAAGCAATACTTACTCTTTGAGGCAACACAGGGCTACTTGTAGATGTAGTTACTTCAGAAGAGATTTGTTCTCCTGTTATGAAGCTGTCCAATCTGAAGATTCAGTTTCAGCTTTTGCTTCCTGAGATCAGCGTATCTCAAGCAGAGCTGAGAGAGCTCCTCATGGAGGCTTTCCACTCGGAAACCCCCCCAGACTATAACGCGGAATAGAACCATGATCAAAAACCAGGTTCATCTTACTAGACTTTCCTGTGCCGCTCCAGTCCCAGCACTCTAGCACTCACCTGACACTACTCTTAGGGCTTTTTTTCCTAGAAGAGAAATTTAACCTACGATCTTTGATCAAGGGTCCCACCTCTGGAACTGAACAGAAGAGAAAATGCCACTACGAGAATGTCTTGGCCGGCTGTAGTGCAAAGAGTCGTTCTAAAAAGCTTCAAGGGAAAATTTAGTACCAGACCGGTAATGCGTAGGAAACGAGGCAATAGATTAGAAACACTCTGTTAAATGAAAGAAAAATCATTAAAATTACTGTTGTCGAGCATCTGGTTTGCTGCAAATCCGTCAGCTGTCGCCTCCGGTATGTCTTGATTTGTTACGATCGTAGCACCTTCACTTTTCGTGGAGACCCCCAAAAAACCTTACTTTAGGCAAAACAGTCAAAGTTGAAAGAAAACCATTAAGGGGACACAGAAGGTTGGATGGCTCACGAGTCCCCAAACCCATCTCCTTAAATTATATTCATTTATTTCCATTTCTGGAAAGAGGTCAGAGTCCTCAATGGATAAACAGAACAAAATGTTGGGCAGCTTTAAAAAAAACCAAACCAAATCTCCCATAAATAATAAAGCTCCCCTTTAGTAGAAAACATAGATTCTTGATGATCAGCGGCGCGACTGACATCCTCACACAAAACACAGAAAAAATACCAAATCTTCCTGAACTGAATACTACTCTTTACGCCAGGAGTATGAAAAAAAGAGTCTAGTTCCTGTGTGTTCTCTCCTCCCGGCTCGGGAGGCCCCCCTGCTGTCCTACGGCTACCGCGAGTTATAAATAAGCCCTTCACGCACCCTCTAAGTTACGTTCACCATCTGTCTCCTCTTTGTGATCTCCTTGCAGGAAAGGCTCCATTAGACAAAAAAACCACCTTGTGAGAGCTGGAAACTCGCTCCTTGCGGCCAAAGCACTCAGGAGAGGAACACACGGCCCACAGGGTGAAAATGCTTAACGAAATATTCAGTAAAACTGAAATGAGGAGGGGGAAAAGAGAACGATGACCATCGGTTATAGCCCTGGTGTAACTCGGCTGGAGTGACACCACCAGTTGTACCAAATTACAGACACTAAAGCAGCCACTAAAATTATCCTGCACAGGGGAAGATCCTGAACTGGCACAAAGCCTCAGCTCCCAGTGAGTTATGGCGATCAACACCACCCGGGCTCACCTTCGTATTCTCTTAAAACACAGAACACAAAGCTACTTCCACTCGCTTATATTTCCTTCGTTAAGTTTGGTAATTAAAAGACCAGCGCTCTTACCAACTGTTAGCCCAGGTAACTCGATTTCATACACAAGCTCTTCCCCAATCTTTGAATTTATCGCATTTCCACCTTTACTGGGCGTCTCCTGTTACAGGGGAACAGCCCCTGAGATGCGAGGTCATTTGTAAAAACACATCTAGTATAAAGGATTTCGTCTGTGCCCGTTTCTGTAGCTATAAACACCCTCCGTGTGACGGTGCCACGCGCTCCAACTGCGGCGTTAAAAAAGTAAAATCACCTTTCTTTGTAGCAAACGTTTGTCCATTAATTCCTTACTCTCCTCGGGTACTATTATGGGGTACATAGGCTCCAGCACAAACAAAGTGGGGGGCTAAGACTGCTCTGTTACGGGCAAAGCCCTGCTGAGATCTTCCGGCCAACGATTTCACGTTCCAAGATACCTGCTAATCCTAATCATGGGTAGCAATGAACTGTCAACTAAGGTCCCCCAGATAAAGTTCAGCGCATTTTGCCCCATCCCATAGTTCCTCCATTCCCCCCGTGTCACAAGGGCTGAACAGGAACAGTAGGAGGATTCGAGCTCAACTCTTACTGACTTCACTGGTGGGCCTCGAGAGCTCAGGGTACTGAAATACCTGGGATAAAACCCTAGACATGAAGCAACACTGCACTTTCCTTCTTCCCTTCCCTGGCAACAGGGCATTGTCCATCTGAAATCCTCACGGGCAACTCAGACTGAACGCAGTGGTGGTCCCTGTAGCCACGCTGCGCCTCTGCCCCAATGGAGAGGTCGCCTGGCTTCCCGGAGAAAAGCTGTTGCTTCCTCTTGCCCAGCTCTACTCTGCTGGGAGTGCTGACGCCCGTAACATCAGATCATGGGTAGAACCTTCATCTGAGTGGGTACAACTGCTGTCAGTGCACAGCAAAGGGTCTCTCCTACTGCCTCCTGCCTGCCCTCCACCATCATCACCCTGCATCTCCCTTATCCCACAGCTTGCTTCTAGAGAGCCCAGCATGCTGCTGTTCCTCGTTAGAGGAGTTTCAGAGCTGGATCCCCACGTATGGTAAAAGCCTCTCACTGAAGAAACTACTCATTTCAAAGATCCCAAAGGCAGTCAAACCATCATAAACCATCTACCCCGTTCCTGCATTTCGCTGGACACTGCTGTCTGGTACACACACGAGACATACTGTCATGCTTCCCTACGTCCCTTATGCAGTTGGTCCTCTTGGAGGACTAATAACTAGTTTATAACTTCATGCAACTGAACATTTTCCTGCGGCTTCCCAGGCTCATCAAGAGCCGAGATCTGAGGCTGCGAGCGCCATGTTTTCTGGCGTGACACTACCCGATTAATTTTCAAAACACCATTACGTTAAAGATGCTTTTTTTTGTTGTGGTTTTCCTGCAGATATTGTGTTAGCAGGAGCTCTTATTTACCTAAGCCGAACACGGTAATAACCAGTTGGAGGGCTGTCACGGAAACCTGGTGTTTTCTTCCCAGCCACGCTGCCTTAACGGCCACCGCTTGAGGATGATGCGCAACCTGCGAAGGCGGCCAGCGCGCCCCTGCTGCTGAAGGGGAGTTCAGCTGGTGCGGATTTCGGGGGGAGAAATGTGGTTTGGGAGCGTAAGGGACCGGGAGGCAGACTCGCTAGGAACACCCCCCGCATCTCCCCGCACTAGCACCGAAACGGCCCGGCGACCGACGGCTTCGGCTCCCAGCTTGCCCGGAGGGACAAGTGAAAGCCTCACACGTCCCACCTGCGGCCGTTTCGTTTGACCTCAGCTACGAGCCGCAGCTGTGGCGGGCGCAGCTCCGCGCCCTTGGCCAGCCGCCGAGCCC
>JAAGNO010024734.1:0-21631 GCA_033439905.1 Ceryle rudis
GCCCCATCCCTGGAGACATTCAAGGTGGGGCTTGACAGAGCTCTGAGCAACCTGCTCCAGTTGAGGATGTCCCTGCTTTCAGCAAGGGTGTTGGACTAGATGACCTCTAGAGGTCCCTTCCAACCCAGACATTTCTATGTTTCTATGTAACACTTTTAAGGAATTACATCGATTGACAGATGAGTGGTGCATGTGTGAGGAGTGGCTATTCCTGGGTAAGACTGTAGCTCAAGATCAACATCACAAGGTTAGTAGGTATAATACAGTATTAAATAAAGTGACTTTCTATATATAAGCAGGCCAAGTTTTAGAGAAATTCAGTTAGCCTCCCTTTTATTTTCAATGAATTAACCACATTAAGTCCATACACTACTCTGTGTAGATAAAAATGTGCTTCAGTTGACAGGAAGCCTAATGAAGTTTACTTTTCTGTGTGAGCAGCATGAGAGGGAAAAAAATCTCCTAAAAATACTAGACAGGGCCTAACATGGACAGGCACAGGAATTAGAAGAGCCCTAGACACAAAACTGAATAAAAAAATAATAATTTATAGATAGATTGAAAGATGTCTTAGAATTGCTATCACAACTGCCTGGACCTATGGGAGGAACTTGTAGCAGACAGGCCAAAGGCTACACAAAGAACTGTAACTATCATTTTGAGATGCCAAATTTGTGCTCCTATAGGCTGGTGTCAGAAAACTTTGTCTCTGCCTTTCTTCTGCATGCTTTCAGTGCTGTTGGCCCAACATCTTTCTGGAGTACTTAAAGTGACAGACATAAAGGAATTTTTCCCATTAATCAATTTCTTTCTCTTTTGTCTTTTCTATGGGTTCTATTTTGTAGGTGCAAAACAGTCCATGCCAGACATCTTTGTGAATTTGCTTGTAAACCCAGTAAACACTTTACAAATTAGTTTTCCCCGTAACTCTCTGAGATAATAAACAAGCCATCCTAGCAATGAAATATGCTTTTGCTTCCTTTTGACCGCTGTTCAGAATTGTTTGAGAGCATGAGAACTGTTCAGTCTTTCACTTATAAAGATTGTATTTCTTTTTACTGCTAAGAGATCATAAATAACTATATGGAATAAAAACTTCCCACTAAAGAAGGAAGGTTAGATGAGGCTTTAAAATAAAACAAGGCATTTAACAACGTTAACACAGATTACAGAGTTTGAAATGTTGACTTTCTTGGTAACGGTTGCTATGCAAGGTAATCTGATTTGATGCCTTCAACTATAATGAGTGAATATTTCAGGATTATTGCATTGCATTAAGAAAAGAACAATGCAGAGATTCTAAACAAATAAGTACAATGCATTTCAACAGTCAAATGGAAAGAAATGCAATGGTGAGTTAAAATTAAAAAAAAAAAAAAGAAAAATGGGTGAAAAAACAAAGATGTTAGACACTGATTGCACTTTGGAATGTATTTCAGTAAATTCTACATTGAAACAATTATCAAATGATAGATAACAAACATAAGAACCAAACCATGATTCCATCTTCAAGCATTCTTCAATTAACAAGAAAAAAATTATTTAGTGGAAATTCACTTATCTTTTACTCATGGATTTCTTCAACAATATTTCAGTGTTCAGTAGCTGGTGGATATTAGACTAACATTCTCTGCATGCAAGTTCATTAATAGTCTTTAAGTTCTTCAGCAGCTCTTTATAAATTTTCATCAGATACTGCCTTGATTTTTACAGCTTGCACTGTAAAATTCATACTTACTGGTCTATCGTTTGTACACAGAACTGAGAATTAGCTACATTTGATAAGGAGGTCATGATTCAGCTGTGATTTTTGTAAATATCTTTCATTAAAATCAACTTTTAAAAATCTGTATACATAATTTGGACATGACTTAAAAGATTCTTAGAAATAGTTTTGAACCTTATTCATACCCAGTATTACAAAACTATAGATGAGAAATCTCTCACAAATAAGCTTTCTCACAAGATATATGCCTCCTTATTTTGGATGTAAAAAAAAAAAAAAAAAAAAAGAAAAAGATACTCCTGAAGATGGTAATTTGATTCTACAGCTGGTGATCTGGCATTCTGGTCATGCAAAGAAGTGAAACTAAAATATTGACTAAAAGAAAAAAAAAAAAAAAAAAGATAACCAAAAGCTCTCAGATTACTTTTAGGCTTGGTTGAAAGTGTTGCTGATACTTCTTGTCAGCTTTCTTTCTTAACCACATCATTCACCTCTGTACGTTTTCAAATTATAATCTTTTAAGCATTTTACAAATTCTCAATACGTCAAATATTTATTTTTCTGCAGTAACCTTTTAGGGTATCTTAGGTTTAATTTTTCATCAACACTGACCATTCACATGCCAATAACTTATCTACATGGCTCCTTACTTTGAAGTAAACAAATAAAGCTTTGGCACTCTCTGGTTGTTCAAGTAGTACATATAACTGTGACTCTCAAATTAGGCCTTTCCATGAACACTTCATGGTTTTCATATTCTGAAATGTCAGAGTAATGGAGATATTTTTTATTATGGACATTGTAGTGCTTATACTTCCTGGTTTAGATTGTCATTCAGACCTACGAAGTCTTCAAAAGTTTCCTATAATTATTTTCTTGGCATTTCTGTCTTTCACTTCAGTCCAAATGGTTTATGTTGTCTGGAAATTTGCAAATGTCACTCCCTTCTTCTGATATTCTCTTATATATATTATACCACATGCTCCAGTCCTCCTGAATCACCCTTTTTAATGGGTATTACACCTTTATATTTTAGGTCTCTTTTCAGTCTAAGCCAAAAGCAATTTTTATGTAATTCATCACGTTTTGCTTAAAAAAAGAGAAGAAAAAATGTTCACTTTATACCTACAATTCAGCGACTGTGTTCTCATTACCCCTTCTTGTATCTAAAAAGAAACAATATTTCAAAATGCTTTGGCTCCTTTTCTTTACAAAACCACTGTGTTTTTCTTTCTATTTGTTACTTTTTCCCTCATTACACAGTTCTGCTTTAACAACACTTACCTGCCATCAATTTTCTTCTGTCTCTTACTTTCTCATTCAGATGCAGCTCCTGTTCAATAGCTCTCAGCTTCTACCTATTACTGGCAGGAAAGCTTAAAGTACAGCTCTGCACCTTCTTCCCCACAGTCTCAAGAGGAGATGTCTGAACCACATTTTCAAAAGCTTGAATCTCCACTCTTTGTCATTTATACCCACATATACATTAGCTGCCTTCCTTTGCCATCTAAATTATCTTATCACTGAGCTGTCTAGGACTCTCTTTAGTGTAACAATTTCATTTCACAGCAAGTACTGCACTTTCCCTGTCAGCTCTTTAATTACAACGTCAGGAAAATTGGTGGAGATTGAGGAGGAAACTACTATTTCTCTTCTGCTTTGAGAGTGGAGGTTCTGTGTGTTGGGAAAGGGGAAAGGAAGATAAAGGTAGTGAATTAAAAAAAAAAAAAATACTGCTGAAAGAAAAAAAAGAGGAGAAAACATTTTTTTTTTCCTAATAGGACAATCTCAATAAGAATTATTTGTGCTCTTTCCTAGACTTTGAGACTCTCAGACCCAGGAAAGAGCTTGCATATCTCTTAAAGGCATTTATAGTATCACTGATTATCCATGTACTGCCTATAATTTTGTTGGCATTTTTTAAATTGTCACAGGAAATAGGTTGTGTAAACTTTCTTCTGAATACTTTAATCCAATAAAAATATCTTGTTATTCACCTAAGTGAACAGATTACAGATTCTGCATTTCTCTTCTGTGAGGGGCTTTACTATTTTGTTTCCAACTGTACAGTGGTTTTTATTGAAGTGATTCTAAAATTGTTTAACTGCTTGAGAAGATACTACTACTGTCCAGATCCATGATGAGTTTTAAGTATTGCAGCTCCCATCTTCAGCATAAGTGATGGAGGGATGCCAGTTTGCATTGTTTAGGACTAAAGTGGCAGAGCTACAAAGCCAGAAAGATCTGATGGCTTAGTTCTCTGTGTTACTAAGCACTAAATAAGATAATCTGAGAGACAGATCTTTTGACCTTCCCTGTTACTTTTCTGATAATCATTCATGGAACATGATGATGTGCAAGAGCCTAATTGCAGATAAAAGATTTTGTCATTTACATTTGAAAGGGGGTTTTGTGCATATAAACCCTGCAGAAGTTACTGGAGAAGTGATGAAGAAGGGTTAGATATATGATTACAACCTGAAGCTGTTGTAATTATTGTTCCCTTGATAGATAAACAAACAAACAAGCGCATGCTTTACCTTCTTATCTGTAAAATATTGCTTCGATTTTTTTACCCCATGAACATAAGAAATTTTATGTCCTGTCTGTCGATACTGTTCATCTCTCTTCTCCTTTTTGTGATCATACGGTGAATTATATGTAATCTGAAGCAGGACTATATTCTACCAATATATGTCTCAAGAATTAGAAATTTATGCATGTGTATCTAGGCATATAGATTTCAAATTATTAATCGTTAACTTCAGACCAGAAACAGTCTTATGCATACTGTGGTGGATTGACCTTGGCTGGATGCCAGGTGTCCACCAAGCCACTCTATCACTCCCCCTCTTCAACTGGACAGGGGATAGAAAATATGACAAAAATTTCATGGGACAAGATAAGGACCGGGAGAGATTACTCAGTAACTACCATCACAGGCTAAACAGACTTTACTTTGGGAAATTAATTAAATTAGCACTCAAATCAGAGTAGGACAATAAGAAATAAAACCAAATCTTAAAACATATTCTCCCCACCCCTCCCTTCTTCCTGGGCTCAGCCTCACTCCCAAACTTCTCTCCGTCCTCCCACCCTGGACAGCACAGGGGGATGGGGAATGGGGGTTGCAGTTGGTTCATCATAAGCAGTCTGCCAACCCTTCCTCCTCACACACTTTCTCTGCTTCAGGTGTGGGGTTCCTCCCATGGCAGACAATCCCCCATGAACTTCTCCAATGTGAGTTCTTCCTATGGACTGCAGTTGTTCAGCATGGCTCCTTTCCATGGTGTGCAGTCCTTCAGGAATGGACTCTCCAACGTGTGTCCCCTATGGGGTCACAAGTCTTGCCAGAAGCCTGTTGCAGCATGGACTTTCCAAAGTGTCACAGCCTCCTTTGGTCAAATCTACCTGCTCTAGCGTAGGGTCCTCCATAGGCTACAGGTAGATATCTATTCCACCATTAACCCCCATGAGCTGCAGGGTGACAGCCTGCCTCACCATGGCCTTCACCCCATTCTTCACCACAGGCTGCAGGGGAATCTCTGCTCTGGCAACTGAAGCACCTTCTCCCCCTCTTTCTTCATTGACCTTGGTGTCTGCAGAGTTGTTACTCTCATATATTCTCACTCCTCTCTCTTTCGACTGCTGCTGCACAGCAGTATTTTACCTTTCTTAAATATGTTATCATAGAGGTCCTACAATCACTGCTGATGGGCTCAGCCTTGACCAGTGGCAGGTCTGTCTTGAATCCATCTGGCACTGATTTTATCAGACACAGCAGCAGTTGCTGGCATCTTCCCACAGAAGGCACCCCTGCAGCACCCCCACTACCAAAACATTGCCACAAAAAAACAATACACACAGAGACCTCATGGCCAAGATTATCAGAACCTGTGGCAGTATATTCACACAGATGTGAGAAAGCAGTAGCATATAGTTTCTATTACAGGTATATACATGCAATGGTAGGTGGCATTATTTGCCACTATACTGTAATGCATTCCTCTACTTTAACTTCAAACGGACAAGAGCAGGCACCTCCAAAGTGTTAAATATCTAAAATAAATAAAAAAAATATTTAAAAAAAAATTTACCTTATCCTAAGGCAAACACAGAATGGATAGTATATGATTTATGATATGTAAAGCATATCAATACAGCAGTGCATCCCAGACATCACAGATCACTGAAAAATAGAAACTTAAGACTGGTTCTGATGTCTATAGTACTTCAAGAGGCATTTAGACTCCAAAGATCTGTTGACACAGTTTAATATGATAAATTTATCTAAGCAGCTCTTCAAGTTACAGCGATGTGAATGGACATCATCCAAAAATGAGAAATTCAAAAGCCCACTATCAGCCCAGAATTTTATTGCTTGCTTTAAAACCTTGCAGTCCTGTGTGACATGTGAACTTTGAACATTTATTACTGAAATTAAACAGTTGCATATTTTAGTATCTTCAAAGGTATAGAGATCTAGGTTAGAAAGACAAATTCTTCTAACTTCCTTTACTAACTATTTACAATCTTTTCCAGTGATTCACTACCTTGATTCCTCGATTCTGGTTTCTTGTTAGTCTATAATTTTACTCTAGATAACAATTTGCAGTTTTATTTTTAAGGTAATATGTAATTTAAAAAAAACCCAAAATAGTGGGCCATCATTAAGGTCACAACAGTACCATAACAATTTATCATAACAATAATAAATATAGTATCTTTTAAGGACAAATTGGATAACCTAACAAGATGAATGAATAAAACAACATTTAAAGTAAATAATACTTGTCCTCTGTAAGGATGTCCAATAACTTGTATGTATAATCTGAAATATGCAAGCGCAGAATCAGAGCTGATATGCCTTATTCACATAATGTACATTCTGACAGACATAAAAGCATAAGCTAATTAGTGTGCATAGTTACCTTAGTGTATATTAATCCATAAATTTTTGATGATCAGAGTAAGTTGGAATAAGTATTAGGACAACATGAAGGATTTCAGTGGCCTAAGTTCCTTTCTGTGTCCAGGTTGAACTTGAGCAAACTATTTAATATTAGGTCTTCACTGGTGAACATTTACTGGCTCTCAGTAAATTAGAAGTTGCCATTTCTCCTTAGAAGTACAGAAATTACCCTTTTGTTCATTTGCATGTTGCTTTTTATTTATTGTCCTTTTTCACTTTGAGCTAACTAGATGCCTATAATTCTACCTTAACACTTGGAAACTTTAAGTCAGAAACTGAGTATTTAAAAAACCAGGTATTTCTTGGGGATGGATCCAGCATGAAAATATATATATACTTGGCTATAGATTACTTTGAGGAACTTCATGCCACCTGTTAAAAGTGTGTCATGTTTTAAAAGAGAAGCCAAAGATCCCTGGTCAGAAGAAGCATTAATCTAGAGTAGTGATAAGGGTACTTTGGAGCATAGGAAGAAGAAAGAACAATTTTGGTACTGATTCATACTGTAAGACTCACTTCTATATTTTTTCTCATTATTACTTTACATGAAATGGGAGATTTGAACAGACTTTGCGCAGCATATGGACCCCACTGCTTTCAATTTTGATAGACTAGAAACTTCTCATCCATCCACTATCCAGCTAATATTTCACTATATTTATTTTTCTTTTTTTTTTTTTTTTTACAGAACTAAGAAAAACAGCTGAATATTCCTCTACAAAATAAATACTAATTTGGTGACAAGGCATTTTCAAAAATTGTGTTTTAAAGCCATCAAGAGTTGAAACAGGAATGCCACATGTTAAAACCTGTGTCTACCATGGAAAGAGTTAAACACATGCTTTTCTCCGTGCTTTCAAAGCTACAAGGCACTTTTCCAGATGCCTATTTTCTTAAGATGGTTAGTTTTCCAGAAAATATTACTAATATAGATAAATTTTCCATGTAAAAAGTGACAATGTTACAAGTGCACTGGCACATCTATGCTAGAGTTTAGCTGCCCAGAACTGCAACAAATTACAAATTTTAAAGCTAGCAAACTTTAATTAAATTGTACTCAATGATTAAAAATACATACTTGCATGTCTTAGAAATGAGACTGGCTTGGAAAAGAGCAATTTTAAGAGACTATCTAGAGTTCAACCAGACTTTCAGGCATAAACACAAGAAATTCTTCACTGTTCTCTAGTCAAAAAACTTGAAATGCATTTCAAGTGTTTATAGTTTGCTAGGTCTAGACCTAAGAAGACAGCCTTGATTTGTGACCCATTTCCTTTCAATGATCTGACTGCTTTGGGTATCTTTTGAAGCATGTATCTATTTTTAGGAAACTTACCAAATGCTTCTGTACTATTACATTCTATTATTTCCCTTTCCAACTTTTGTAGTGTGTAGGCTAGACCAAATTCTACTCCTTTGTGCACAAGTAGTGTTGCAAGGATAGGTCTCACAAAGTCAAAGGACATCAGTCTGTACGAATTTCCTCATATTCTATTCCTGTGTCCCTCAATGTATGATGGAACTGCCTTCCCACAGATGTGTGACTACTCTGAATGAGTCAGCCTCCTTGGAGTGTGTAGCTCCGATTCTTTCATGTACAAGTCAAACTATGCTATCAACAAATGAATACATTTATTTCTATGCAGGCTTTTACTATGTCATGGTCATTTGCAGCAAGGTTAAGCTGAGACTAAAAATATCTTCAAATTCTCTTTAACTTTAAATAATCTGATAGATCTGTATTAATGGCAACTTTGCCTTACTATGTTATTGTCAGGTTCATAGGTAGGCTAATTTACCTAAAAACATTTCTTCATTCTGGAAATTGCTGGTAACTGGTAAGAGGTTTTGAAATGTGTTAGCTTGGTGACAAATTCCTATACTTGTCCCATCACATTGCTGTTAAGCATGGCAATAAGGTCAGTTGCACTTTTGAAAAGTAAGCCCAGAAGGACAGAGAGTATAAGTCTTCTATTGGTCTTCTATTTTCATTAGGTGTTTGATCTTGATTTTGTTGTTTACCATGCATAAAAATAAGATGGAACTTTCATACTGTGTAATTACGGAGCTGCATAAATATTGATTTTGGTCACTATTGTTAAAATTTGAATCAAAGTATTCAAATGTGGCATTTTCCTAATAGGCAAATTTCCTAATTTAGATCTTAAAGTAGAATTTTAAAAATTTACTGGTATTAGTATTTAAATTAGTATTTAAAAAACATTGTAAAAGAAAATTAAAAAACAACAAACAACTTCTGTGTAATGTTAATACCTTTTGAAAATTATTAGACATGGGTCTCCTTCTATCACACCTTTGGTAAGATAGTTCTAGATATCAGTAATTCATTAATGCTTATGACTGGAAATACTTTTAATCTCTCCTCTATTTCTTCAGACTATAAAAGGGACATAAAATAGACTATTTTGAAAGCCTAAGGCAAGTAACAAAGCAGTGCATAACTCTTTTGCATTTTTGAGAAAATGAAGCATACATTTTTTTCATCCATGTTTCTTCCAAAGTTTTGTATAAACAAAGAACAACAGTTTGATTTAGTAACAGCCTAATATCAGATTGCGCCTGGAGATCTGTGGTAAATGCCTATTAAATCAGTAGATCTTGATCCTGCGCCAATGGAAAGACTCCCGCAGACCTGAAAGCAATTAAGACTGGTTCTGTTTTCCTTAAAATTAGGGGGCAGGGAAATTTTTCTTTCAAGATATCCTTAAATCCATATACTACTCAAAGGCACAAAGTAGGGAAACAGCACAAGCCCAAATAGCAGCTTTGTGCATCAAGAGAAGGGGGTGGGAAATAAGATGGACCATTCAGATACTCTGCACTCATAAGGAACAAAAGCATTGTGTTATAACACTCGGTTATTGGCAAATTGCTTTTTTGCACACCTAATTATGTATCAAGTGAGTGTATTGAGTATAGAGTATATTGGTATATGCTGACATGGTATCCTGAAGTTTAACCAGAGGAAAGTCAAGAGTCTGCCTTTGCAGTGAAAGAGGCCAGCATCATACTGCACTGTATTGGCCAGAAAGCAGCCAGAACATGGTGGGAAGTGATCCCTCCCCACCATTTGGCACTTGGGAGAGAGCACCTGGGCTCCTTTGTCCATTTCTGGGCTCCCCAGTACCAGTTGGACCATGCCATAGTGCACACTCAAGAGGGTGAAGGCACCAGCAGACCATGTTCAAGGAGAGGCTGGGAGAACTTCATCCTCCTAAAGGAAGGTGTAGGGAAAGCATAACCAGTCTCTTTTCAAAGATGCACAGTGAGGCAGCAGTCACAAGTTGCAAAATGGGTATTCTGGTTAAATTGAAGGACATATGTTTTTCACTGTGAGGAAAGATTTGGGAAAGATTGTCCGTATAGTTTGTGGAAAACCTGGAGATATTCAAAGCTTAACTGGGCTTGGCCTTGTTCAGGCCCTAAGCAACCTGATCTGTGTAGGTCCTTCTCTGAGTAGGAGGTTGGACTACATGCCCTCTAGAGGATACTTTTAGTTATTCTATGACTGTGATGAAATCAGTGGAATAAGGGCTGAATCTGAGAAAAGTACTTCCTGATTGTACTGAGCCCTTTGCTTCAACAGAGGGGAAAATCACAGAGTGGTAGGGGTTGGAAAGGACCTCTGGAGATCTTCTAGTCCAACTGCCATGCCACAGCAGATATGTCTACAGCCAGTTGCACAGGATCATGTCCGGGTGGGTTTTGAAAGTCTCCAAAGAAGACCACAACCTCCTTAGGCAGCCTGTTCCAGTGCTCCATCACTCTCACAGTGAAGAATTTTTTCCTCGTGTTCAGATGGAACCTCCTGTGTTCCAGTTTGTGCCCATTGCCCCTTTTCCTGTCACTGGGCACAACTGAAAAGAGGCTGGCCCCATCCTCTTGACACCCATGCTTTAGATATTTATAAGAATTGATTAGACCCTCTCTCAGTCTTCTCCAAGCTAAACAGCCCCAGCTTGCTCAGCCTTTCCTCATAAGAGAGATGTTCCTGTCCCCTAATCGTCTTCGTAGCCCTCTATTGGACTTTCTTCAGTAGTTCCCTGCCTCTCAAGATCTGGACACAGTACTCCAGATGTGGCCTCGCTAGGGCAGAGCAGAGAGGGAGGAGAACCTCCCTCAACCTGCTGGTCACAATCTTCAGGTACTTCCTGATCTTACTGAGCCCTTTTCTTCAAGAGAGGAGAAAATGGAGAAAGCTAAACTTCCTCAAACATTTATCCATTGTCTTGGTAGCATGCTGGGAAATAAGTCCGTCGGCTGTGTCTCTTTGTCCATAAAAGATCTGTTATTTCCCTATTTTACAGACAAGTGTCCTGTTGCACTGGGGATAGATTCTCTAGATATACCAGTCACATACTAATGCTAATAAGTACATAAGGAAAATACATTGTCAGTTTGAGAACATTTTTTGAGCTCTAAAACAATTAGTCAAATCTCTTTAAGCACTATCTTAAACATTTATTGACTTTTTCTAAATGTCCCCTACAGTTCTGGTTTAGTGTGCCCAACTCTGAAGTCCACAGCAAATGGTAATAAATTGTGATTTTTTTTTTCAGTAGGACAATTTAACAGCATGCTCCTAGGGGTTTACTGTAATATTGTGGCTAAACTAAAATACTGCCTAAAGGGTGTGGCACTGGACAGTCTTTTAACTCTCTTCCTCCTCTTTTACCATTTTCCTAGAAAATAAAATATTGTGACACTTCCAGTCTGATGCCTCAAGAATTCTGTGCTAGAAAGTTAGCCTTTACACTTTCCAGTTTTAGGAAGTTCCTGCTTTTATCTATGTGATTTTAAATGCCATACTGTGTTATGCCCTTCATACTGTTTTCTCTAGTGTAGCATAGGAAAGGGAATATTGGTACTGAGTTTCCTTTAATAAAGAAATCTTATCAAATATGCATGCTCTTTTAAATCCTGAAAACTATCCTTCTGGTGAAAGACCAAGATAAAATTGCATAGAAAAAGATTTATCTGGTCAACCTCAAATGCTTGGGGAAGAGAGAAAGAAACATTAATAGACCAGTTACCTGCATTCAACTCATTGCAATTCATATTATTGATTCCAGTAGCTTTTTCAGCATAATAACATGCATTACAATCTAAATCAAGAAGATCTTTGAATACAAAAGGCATAGCTAATGTATATATCAGTAAATATATGAAGATTTTTTTCTTCCTGTCCATGTTCATTACATTGATAACACACCCAACTGCCTTATAATTCAGTTCTAATGGACTTTATGTAGTATTTTACCACTTTCCTCATTTTGGGGAATGTCTGCTTGAAGAACGATTGTAACTGATGGGAACAGGCAAACTGGGTGCTCTGATGTGCTGAATGCTAACTTTTATATATAACAGAATATATGTCATGTGAATGTGTGTGGATGTGTAATTAAAACTATGTTGCTGTATGCATGAATATCTGATAGGTGGTGGTCATTTGTCAGAAAAGGTTATTTAAGAACCAAAAATAATCTAAAAGGGAATGCTAAAATAATGTCAGAAAGAATATTACATAGGAACAGCACATTTCATATTCCATATGTACCATGTAAATGTATATGTATCATAAAAGAAAGACATGAATAACAGTCCCACCTGTAAATCCCAATATTATAACTGTCAACATGAATCCCAATTGTAAAGGGCATAAAGGGCACATAAAACTTACTTAAATCATCTAAAGTAGTTGTTTTCTTCCTCAGCCTAAATTTAAAAACCTGATCAGATTGGAAGCTAGTTTCTGAAATCTCCTCTGTCTCACTGAATTAAGTTTCATTTTCAAACCCAGCATGGGTAACTGGTATGGGACTTGAAAGTGATACAGCCTTTTTGCCCAAAAAAGCTCCCACTGGCCCAGATCTGTACCTAATGGGGCACCAAGGAGATGTGAGGCTCTGTGGCAGACTGATTATTTTTTAAAAAACTTCTTGAAGCTGTTAGGGACTTATACAGTCAGAAAACATGTTCTGATAAGGAACTTGATAATCATAAAGAGGTATCAGAGAAAGTCCATACAGGTGAGTAGCACAGTAACACAGTAGGTTGAGCTGTATAGACAGTCTTCTCCACCTCTGAATTATAAGACTTATTAATTTAATAGATATGCATAGTATTTGCAGACAACGTGAACATGACCAGCTCATTAATACTTAAATGCCACAGAGCATGAACAAATGCTTATAATCCTCCTTCTTTGACTCACTAAGGAGAATGATTTCATTTGTTTCCTTTATCAGTAAAACCAACGACTGTGGCCATTTACTGGAGAGGCTTGGAAACTGCAGGAGTTAAATGATTCACCTTGGAATCTGCTTTCCAGGACTAAATTATCACCATCAGATTTACACATTTGTTTTTTATTTGGAATTTTGTTGACTTGTTTTTCTGTGCTACTCAAGTTATTATGCTTATGGACATGGTATGTTTTCCAGCAGCACAAATTAGAACATGATAATTATCTGTCAAACATCATTCTGTCTTTTCCTTCTGTCTCTGCAGTGAAGAAATCTGAAATCAGGTGTTAAAATATATAAATATATTGTCCCAAGATTGGGGGTGGAGCAGAGGAAGGGAAGGTCAAAGCAACCCTACCTTTAGAGTGGCCATGAGTGAAACATATGGTAATTTGAGATCTTGCAGAAATTACTTCCAAAATCCTTTTTGGGATTGCAACAAACTATCTTTGGGTATGTGTGGACAATTTCATTGTGACAAGGGACTTCAGCTGGCATCCATCATTATTCTATATGGTCTCTTTGGCTTTTCCTGTGTTATTTTAAATGGTCTTAAAATCTCTGGAGCCAAACCATAAAGCAAGCCTCAAGATTATGAACATGATAATTAACAGCCAGTACAGCAGAGAATAAAGCCATTGTTTTTATGGTAATCAATATTTATGAGGATCATAACATTCTACCAAGAGTTTAATTTGCTATCAGGTGAATGGCCATGATGTGGAATGAACAAATACTTCACATCAGGTTATATGGTCAAGCTGAGGACTGTGAAATTCAGGTATTTTTGTAAAAATTAAATACATGACGTACTGTCCTCAAGTTTTTGTAAGCAGTTTCTGTTTATTTTGTTTTATTTTTATTCTTGGGTTTGTTTTTTTTTTTTAAATGAGGTGTCAAAGACTTAGCAAAATAAATTTGCAATATTTTTTCACATATTTAAACCCAGAAGGAACTGTTTTAGTTACAGCCCAAATTCTTATTCAATACAAGTGTCTGATTTTTGCTCAGAAAAATCTTACAGGCCTTATCTTCTGATTTGATATATAACATGTTTTCAAAACAATCTCCTGTCCTGGACAGAAGACCTGAGATGACAGAAAATTCAATGCTCTCCATCTCTATTTAGTCCAAGGGGTAATATCTTTAATTATTATGAAACAAAAATACAATTTAAAAAATAATAATTAAAATAAAATAAAATAATAAAATAACTTATTCACGATTGCCTTTCTTCTACTTCTCTCTCAAGATAGCTGGAAATTCTTCAGTGCAAAACTTTTTTTTTTTTTTTTTTTTTTTTATTGGAAATGGCAGTTTGTCAAAGTAAGAACGTTTATTAGTGATATATTGCTTTTCTAAGGAGGGGTTTTCAAGTGCAAGATGGGGAGACCTTACAATAACAGAAACCCTGATGATTCAGAAATTTGCACTAAGTAACGGGGACTACAAATTTAGGCTCTTCATGATTTACAACAATGTTATAAATCACAGTATGTAATATTCCACACAGATGCATGAGACATACTGAAATGTATTCATCCCTTTTTTTCTGAATAACATGTGGACGTCCTATTTTTTAATCCAAATCCAAATGAAAATATAAAAATAATGAAGTTTATTAGAATTAACCTTGCACTACTTCTGATTGTTACCTGTGTACACACCTTTCCAGAAAAGTTTACCATAAAATCTTTGTTCCATGAAGGGTCTGTAAATAAATGACTCTTTAACTGAACAGGAAGCTGTTCAATGAATGTCGAGCAATTTTTAGGTTATTTCATGGATATTCATTCCCAACTTGACTGAGGATGAGCAAAACAATAGTTTAGTGTTAGCTTTCTTCCCTCCCTCATTCAATCTGTCCACAAGACAGAACTTCATTTACCAGGAAAATGTATGCTATACGGTGAGAGGATGTAAGAAAGGCAGACAAGGGAAGCTCTGGTTGCCTTAAGTCTCTACTTGTCCTGTTTCCCTAAGAGAATGACTCAGGTTTTAGACAGCTGTGCTAACAAATAGTCAACTTCCACTTGCAATAGTTATTCAATACAGTCTTGAAGAATGCACTACATTACTCAAGAGTGGTATCTGTGAGTAAACTTGCTGTGGCGATTACCGCTACCAGTGACATAGCTGAGCTATGAGCTTCAAAGAGACCCACTGTACTCTGCAGTACCATCCAGATAAAAAAATTGCTCTCTTTGAATATGTCATTTTCTTCACTTAGTGCTGAATTGGTTTTGTCTCTTGTGGACTGAAATGAGAAGATGGCACGACATGTTTCTCTGACATATGTATGCATCACTAACTTCCTGGAATAACAAGTACACTGCATGTCTGCACAAGGGCAATGGATGGTTCTTAAAACACACATACATATTTTATAGCCTCATTATAGCAGACTGGTTTTATATTTCTCTTTTAAAGTCCTGTATTTTTTGTAAGGTATTTTCCCATTGCGACAGTCAATTTAACAAAATTATGATAACTGGATTTACCAACATCTCATTTGTTGCCCTCTGGGTGAAATTTACATGTTCTATAATGAACTGATGAGATTTGAATGAATCATATATTTCTTATATATGAAAGAATCAGCCATTTCCAGCCACATAAGTATATACAGTTATAATTATTATATGTGATTTTATCTGAAATGTTGGAAGAGTTTAGGTAGAGAAAGAAAATAACTTCACATAGCATTGCATTTTAAAATGTATAATTGCAGGTATAAGGAAATCAGACTAAGTAAGTTCTAGCAACCTGAAGAGTGGGGTTTATGAATCCAAGCACACGGCTGAAAAGGTTTTCCTGGAAAATTTGTATCTGAATGTGCTGTCATAAGGTTGGCACTGCCTTGGGCACCTTAAATCATAAGCTAAAGGTAGAGCTCACAAGAATTAGCTTGCTGTTGGGAAATTTACCATCTAAATCACATTTTCCCAAATTCAGCATAGCAGCAATTCCCTTCCTTGGAGGAGGATACAGTTCCTCAGGCACAGAGAGTCACTATATTTGTAGGCTTGCTATCAGTTATATTTCAAAGCTGAATTCCTATGAGAAACAGAAGCTCTGCACTGCACCTGCCTGTGATGGAATTAAAACTTCAGGTGAGCCAAAGCAGAATTTCATCTACAATCTGAAAGCTAGCAATTTTGCTAAACGAAGTGAAAAGTGAATGCAAATAAGCCTGTTATGATGGAAATCTATCACAATATTGGCTCTCTAACCAACGTAGTAAATATTGACAACATAAAATTGAAAACTGTGAGCCAGGCTGCAAAAATCATTGCATCCACAGATCACAAATTTTAATAATCTAAATTAGTATGAATTGGTCTGTTTTCTAATTTCTCAGAGGATTTCCTTCTCATATTTTCTAATATAACACATATATGTGAATTGTGGCAGTTCTTATTCATATATATCTTGTACATTTCTTGGAATACATTGTGTCCCTCCGCTTCAGGGTTTCTTTCTTTGATAATCAATAAAATAGTTGACTACATATTTTTTCTGTTAATAAATTTACAAAGACATATTACAGCAACGCATTTCAGAGTAATAAATTACAAAGCACCAGAGTTCCAGTTTGAGTTTGTTGCCCTAGTACCAGCAAAAAGATTGTACATGCTTATATGTATATATGTTGTAACCTCAACAGCATAACAAGCAAAGCCTGATTTCCACTGAATCTCTGTCCTTTCCCCTAAAATACACCACTTTGCCTATTACAGTAAGTATATCTTGCCACCTTTCAAAGAGCAAGGAACTATTGGACTGGAACAATGTATACCAACTGCCTGGCAGCTACAAAGATGCAGGCTAATTTGGGCATGTTTCCTTTACCCAGCTGAGGATAAATATCCCATAGAACGATTGAGTAACCATGTCATCTGGCATGTTTCCTAAGTAACACATGGTGCATGTGGCAAAGCAACTGAAATATTGTTCTCCTGTATCAGTGGACTGACTTCTTTAACTCAGATAACTTCATTCAAGCTGTATGTGTCGTAACTCATGAAAGATTATCAGAGAAAAGGGATAAAAACTGATATCTAGGTTGGTGATTTACAGCACCTCTTTTAATTCATAAGGCAGTGAAAATGATGTGGACCTCTAATAGGTTTTCTAAGTATAGATTTTCCAAGTATAACTTCAGAGTTTTATCACAAGGCAAGCCAGAAGAACATATCAGGGAAACAGAAGCAAGAGAAATTCTGATGAAAAATGGTACTGAAGTGTAAACCCTTTGTAAATGTCAGATCTTCTTCAGTCACAAGGAATTAACTGAAAATAACTACACCCATTTTTAAGCATGAAGTAAGGAAACTGGTATAATTACCCGTTATATTTGTAGTGGTGTCGTTTCATTTTAATGGCAAAAAGGTGAAACGATATTTCTGTCTTGAAACTGTTCCTCTGCATTTCTCTAGCCTTTGCTCGCAGATGTTCCCATCTGCAGGTATCATGAAATGCTTCATTTGTTAGGACTCTGAAGCTTGTCTTTTCTTAGTAGGCTGACCACATGAATTTTATGAGACATTAAGACTTAGAATTTTAGATTTTAAGGTTTGTTTCTCTGTGTTAATTTCATTATTATTGTACTGCATGTATTCTATAGACACTATTTGTATTTTATTTCTCCTTGTTCAAGGTTTTAGCAAATTTCTTTTAATATTACTAATTTTGAGTAGATTGGTTTCTCTGGGTAGGTTCTTTAAACTTCCCTTCTCCACCCCAGGGTCCACAAAATTAGATTCCTTTTCCACAGTTCTCCCAAACTCTGTCATGGCTTCATTTCTGTACTTCAGGCATCTGACCATAATGGTCAAAAATGGCCTCCAGAAAAATGTGGATAGCAGGGATGATTACTAAAGGCAATATAGCTGTATAGCTGCAGGTAGCAACATCAGGACTTAAGGATGTCTGGAATGATGAATCACAGCTATAGCTCCAGAGCTGCCATTCTAACTGCATTAGAGGAGCAGACAAGCACATACTGCCTGCTAGAGTTGAGATGATGTAAGGCAGGTCTTACAACGTGACCCCTGTAAATGACTATGGTACCTGACATTCCTACACACTTGCTTTTAAAAAGAATTAACACAGAGCCCTTCTTGAAAAGCTACTTCCCACCGCTGTTCAAACATCACAAAGCTCAAAAAAGGGCCTTCAATGTAGCTGTCTAGGATAAATTCTGCCCCTGGATATGTGCATCTGATTCAGACTGAGGTCAGCATTTTTTGAGTCTTAAAAGTAGATAGTGAAGGAATGTCTTATGTACCCTGAATTGAATCAACTCATAAAAAATTAACAAAATCATCATCCAAGAACATTAAAATCTGCTCTTGAGGAGTACTGGGACAAAAAGAAGTTCAGCTTGCCAGCAAATAATTGTTCAGGAAAGCTTTGTTTGGTTGTGGGGTTTTTTTCATTTGGTATCAGCATATAACTATCAGATGAGTATTTTCCAAGTGCCAACTCATGGTACTAAAAAACATTGCCTGAAATACATTATCTTGCATTTTAAGAAATAGGTAGGACACACAATGCAGTGCTGCTCAGTCTTAAATACTTCAAGCATTAAAAATTAGTCTAAAATCTGACATCCTTATTCACTCCTCAGAAAACAAACAAACCAATGAACCTTGTTCTGTAAAAAGTTGGTCTTTAACTACTTCACAGGAAGAATAATGGGATATTTTTTTTTTTCCTAGCAAATCCATACAGGGCAGGCAGAATTTTGGTTTTAAAATCATATTTGTGGTAATAAAAAAAAGAAGATTTTTCTTAAACGCAAATACACAAGTTACTAGGCACTTTTCTTATGGCTAAACCTCACATGCAGATAAAGCTGTATGTGCACAGGTCAATAAATTGTAATATTTTGAACTTTTACCCTAGTGCTCTGTATAAGTCAAGGGATGTATACAGTAGGGAGATACTCATCTCTCTGGTTCTTCACATATTGCAAGGTGTTTCTCATATATCCAAACAAAAGTCTTAAATTAAATATTCCTTTCTTTTTCTTTTTCTTTTTTTTTTTTTTTAAGAAATGTAGCAAGTGTTTTCATAACTAGGTAAGTATATTTGTTTAAATAGCTCCCATATACAAATGAATGATTTGAAAGGAAATAGGAATGCTTGCATGAGGGGATATGGTTGCTGAGTGATGTCTGTAGGGACTGCTTAGTGCTGATAAATAGCTAAGGAATTTGTCTATCAACATTTTGCATAAATGTCAGTCATAGAACCTGTGGCTGGATTGAGGAAGCCCTGAATGACAATGTATTTCTCATTATGTACAAGCTTTAAAAGGGGAAGAATGGGGAAACAGAGAACTTATCTCAGAGCAGCATACATTTTTTGAATGTGTGTGTCCTCCAGCAGAGTATTCTCCAATTGCTTCCTGTGAGAATTTGCAGAATCCAAATAAAACGCAGATGAACTCAGGCCTTTGGCAGGTTAGCAAAGTAATATGAATGTATTCCATGCCTAAATATTACATTTCAAGAAGTCTTTGCATTAAATCCAATATCAAATTTGTCAAGTCTATAGGCTCTTAAAAACAAGACTCTCATTTCAGATCTGAGAGGAAGACAGACAGAAACTGGAGAAATAGCTTTTTTTTTTTTTTAATTTTTACACTTACACAATTAACAACTTATATGTAGAAACTGAAATTCCCCGATACCTCCACAGACCTGGAACAATAATAAGAAATAAATACTACAGGTAGTCTTACAGACTAAGTTTCTCCTTGAGTTTATATAAAAATAAATCTTTTTAGATTAGAGAAATCTGAATCAGCTCACCCAAAAAGTATATAATGCAGCTCTGTTATCCTCACAGTACACTGAACCCACTCTGGCTTAGCTCTGCTCCAAAGCAGTTAGAAGCACGCATATAATGTTCACAAACAGGCCCCAGTGAGTTGATAAAGCACAGCATGATATTATTTCAGATTAGGAGGGCCTAGAGAATTTCTTTAGTATTCAACTTTTCCCTAATTAGCCAATTTAAAATAGCCTGAGATTGGTATGCATAATAGCTATCACCAAATCTTCATAGCACCCAACATTGTCTTTGCTTTTAAGATCCCTGGTAAGTGATACATACAGGCTTATCTATTCTTGCTTTGAAAATGCTGTAAAGCAGGGATAATTTGAGGTCGCTCTTTGTTCACACAAACACAAATGAGAACAGAACCAGGACCAAAGGTCTTGCGAGTATTGTCTCCCAGACTGCAAAGCTACAAAATGCAACCTAACAGAAACTGGGCACCGCTGGGCCTGACAAGCTTCAGGAAGCTGTGTTAGAATTCTTTCATAATTTCCCAAGATCAAAAAGTATTTAAAACTCTAGATGCCCCAAGACTCAACTTTTCCAGGTAAGCCTCAGCATTTGAAAACCCACAGAAAATCAGTTATCTGTCACAGTTTGAATCTAAAACTCCTGCTACTATATAAAACCTCATAAACTGCAAAAAATGGATCATGACAACTTTTGTTGGCTTAGACGTTACTTTAGTTACTTTTGTATATCTTAAAATCCCAATACAAATAGAGTAAGTTAAAGGTATTTTGTGTGTTAATTAGGGATGGAGGATGATAGCAGAGAAGGTGACTACAGGAAAACTAAATACTGCAAGAAATGGTAGTCATCTATCACAGGGCATCTTTCCTGCTGAGACAACCACTATTTAGTGCCCTACTCGATGTGGCATAGGATCAACTTTGCTTTGTAGACTTCAGTAGAACTTCCGGGAATGCTTCAGGGTATTTATAGGGGTTGACTGCTGGAAAATCATAATTAAAGAATTTCATATATTAATTTATTACGGACATCTTAAAAAATACTCTTTTTTATTATTCAAAATTTCAAATTGGAATCAAGCCTTCAGAAGCACATTTTTTATTAAATGTAGAGCTACAGTGGAATTGATAGAGACAATAGTACTCACAATACAGACTCAGATACACTAACTTAATATAGAGAACAAAATGATGCTTGGCTGCTTTAACCTGAACTTCTATGAGTGCTTTAATTTTATTATTTTTTCCCCGCTTCAGTAATTCTCAGCATCTCTAAACCACTGTTGTTTCACTGATTACGATGAAACTACTGCATTTGATAAAACGATGATATCTATTGAAACCTTTTACTTTCATATGCAATAACTAAAAGAAACTTAGATAAGATAAACCGTGTTCACTAATAGTACAGACTCCTTATGCTCTCATCAATTCTTACCCTAAGGCCAAACACCAAAATATAGGTCAACATGGGCACAAACATGTACACTTCAGTTTAGTGTGCACATTTTGGTTTGGGGACATAGTTTGCAGAGTAATCTGAAGCTTTAGGGAACAAAGTGGCCTTGGGCGCTCTGGTGGATGAGAAGCTGGACATGAGCCAGCAATGTACAGTTGCAGCCCAAAAGGCCAATTGCCACCTGTCAATACACCAGAGGGACGGGATGTCATCCAGAGGGACCTGGACAAGCTGGAGAGGTGGGCCCAAGGTGAACCTCATGAGGTTCAACAAGAGCAAGTGCAGGGTCCTGAACCTGGGCCGGAACAAGCCCCACTATCAATCCAGGCTGGGGGAGGAGGTGATAGAGAGCAGCCCTGCAGAAAAGGACTTGGGGGTGCTGGTAGA
>JAAGNO010024734.1:24793-63797 GCA_033439905.1 Ceryle rudis
TTACCACTGATCGTACCAGTAGTTTTTTGCCCCTCCTGCTCATAAGCGGGGCGGGGGGGGGGGGAGGGGGGGGGGGGGGGGGGGGAGAGAGAGGCTGCCAGACTACTTGAGAGCCTGAAACTGGGCAGGGGAAGGGTTTGGTTTGGTTTTTTTTTTTGTATTTTGTTGTGGGTGGGATTTTTTAAATTTTTTTTTGCTTTGTGATTTTTTAATTTTTTTATTAGAATTTTCATGACTTTGTGAGAAGGATTGTAATAATGCCATCAGATGAAGCTGTTTAACAAGCTTCACTCAACCTAAACCCAGGATGTCTATGAGGGCAATGGTAGTGACTGCAGGTGCATATAGGAGTTAGGCCAAGATTCAAGATCCTTCTAGGTGTAATCTGTAAGCACCAGCATAGAAAGACTGCCAGAGCTGGCCTTGGAGTTAGAGCAAAGCAGACATGAAGAGATTCTAACTCAAAAAAAAATAGAGTCTAGGGACAGTAGAGACCAAAAGCAAAGCAGTTGCCACAGTATTCTCTGAAGTTTTCTGAACGCTGATTGAAGCAATGTTTTTTTCACTTTAGGTGCCAAGAATGAACTCACAATTTTCTTGTCTCTCCTATATTAAGGCCTATATGACCATGACTGGACAAATGTGGTAAGGTAAAGGACTTTCAGGAGAGAGAACTACTGGCTTGTAGTCAGCAATATTCAGTATGCATTTTGGCCAATAGCTCCAATTGGTCAGGACAAGAGGATGGCAGAAAGAAATAAAAGTGAGAGGAGCTCAGCTGTGGACAGATTAAACGTGGAACTAACCACAGCAAGCTCCTGAGGAATAAGCTAGTACTTAATGTAATGTCATTTTTGAGGGATTTTTTGACCCATTTGGCTGGGAGATGTGCTACTGAGACAATATGCTAATTTGAAAGCTAAACTGAAACACGACCTAGCTCACGATAAGAATGACACAATGACAAATACAATTGTGAAGCTTCTGCTAGAGTTGCTTTCACTGCTATCTGTCTAACCTCTAAGGAATGACAGACAGAGGCTGTGACACAGATAAACTTCTGGGAAGGCTTACCTGCTGCTTGGTGATATTAATAAACCAATTCAGAGGTAAATAAAGGTATGTTTCTTTAGGCTCTTTAGACACACTTCTGATAGAGATACCAAATGTTGTCATACAAGAGTGATTAAGAGTAGAAAGAGACATTCTCAATGTAAAGACAGTATCAAGCTTATCAAAATGCAGCTTGGCTAGCTTCCCAGATTTTCATCAGCTCAGACTGAGTCACTGAGGAGTCCCATTTCTTAGGATCAAGAATAGGAGTGGACTGACAAAAATGGCTGAAAACAGGCTGGTGCTGTAGAGAAACCAGGAACCAGAGATGTAAGTCAGGCAGAAGCTTGTTGAGCCAGAAAGATATTAAGGTTTTAGGCAACCTGCTCTAGGTCACCTTGCTTGAGCAAGGTGGTTGAACAGGATGACCTTTACCCTGATTGAGCAAGATGGTTGAAAAGGATGACCTCCAGAGGTGTTTTCCAACCTCAGCCAGTCTGTCATTCAGTGATTCCGTGAGACTACAAGTGTTTTATCTAACCTGGGAAAATGACCTTTCCAAGATAGTATGACTATGTCAATTTTTATGCTTTTTTTGTCCTCTCCCTTATCAGCGTTCCTCTATGGTTTTGCATGATAGATAAGGTAAAGGTAGGGGACAAGCTGAGGCAGGTAACAGCTGTTTTTATAAAAGAGTTTAGTGTCAAAGACAACAAATGGTAGTAGTATTGGATAGAAATACATACTATGATTGACAGGTGTCATCTTAGGTTTACATGCAAGTACATTTCAATCACCTGACATCTTTCTGGAAGTTTTTGTGATTTTTGAGCAGGGGCCCCAACAGCTGAGCATGCTGTCAGATATGGGCTAAAAGGAAGGCAGATGCTGTGGCTGTGCTCAACATTCTAGGTGATTCTCCACTTGTCATTGCAGTGGTAACTTGGGACTTGGGCTGCTGTCAGGGATGTAGCCCCTTGACTGTGTAGCACAGGGCATTCCTTTGAGGTATGGTGGTAAGGTAGCCCCACCTGAGTGGGGTTGCCAGCCAAGAATTAGTGTATTGATGGTATTACTGAGTATATACAGATTATAGAGGTTCCCTGGTTATGAAGGTAAGCAGGTGGCAGGGTATAGAGGTGCAGGTTGTGCTGGGAGCCTCTGAAATAAGTGGTGGCAGATTCCAAGCACATCAAACACGAGACATTGTGAAATGGAGTGTTTGTGTCATTCGCTTGCACCACCAAGGGCTCGTCAAGGATTTGGTGCATTCAGGGCTTCTTCCCTTCCCAACTAAAATCAGCCAGGGCTCTTTCCTGATGCCCTGGAAGAAAGATACTATTGTACATCACCCCACTGACAATGTAGATGGGGCAATGATGGAAAAGGGATGCAAAGTGTGATCTCACAGCATCTCCCTTGCAGTCCAGGCCAGATTCTCCTAAAATCAGATGGAGCACTTCCAGGTATTTCAGATGTAAACATCAAGCACTAATTTAGCTTTTGTTACTCGAGACAGCTAGGAAGTATTAAATCAGAACAGTTCAAATATACTTTATGCTGGCCTGACAGTTTAGATGGTGCTGACAGAGGACTACCTATAAATAAACATGGGGATTTGGGGATCCTGTTTCTTGAAATGGAATGAGTAATAGCCCCAGTGGCTGCATTTAAATGACTTCAAGAGTGGGAGTGTTCATTAGCTCAGCTATAGACCTGATATTTACCTACATACAGACTGCTGCCAAATTACATGCTTTATGAACATAAAGTAGAAAGAAGGACTTTATGACTTTCTTTTTCTATTTACTCTCCTGGCACCTTGGAATCCCATTTGCCCCAGTCCTGCCCTGCAGACAATTTTCCCAGGCACTTATTACATTAAATTCCTTTAAAAAAAACAAACACACAAACCACAGATTGAATTTTCTGGTGCATTTCTGTTGATGTTGCCTAGAATACTCAGCCTTTGAATTCATACTGAACTTATATCAATCCCCAAGACTCTTGGGATGATAGTGAATGCACTTGTAACCTCTTTTTTTTTTTTTTTTTTCAATTATCTCTTAGCTATATCAATTATCTTTTGGTGCATTTTCATTACTTTTCAGGTGCTATAGCATCAGTCCACCTATTTACATATGAGGAATATTCTATATTGGCTGATAACAGTGTGCCCTTAGGATATATTTGGATATCAAAGTCAATACCAGAGGCATACTCACTAACTTTTGGTGAGCACTCATTTTTAAATATTATGATATTATTTAATTTAAATATACTAATAAATGAGTATGTCCTGTGATCAATACAGGGATGCTTTGATCTTAATCATTGATACATTTTTCATAAATATGCAGACTTTTCAGCTGTCTGGAAGCAATGATAATGGAAAAATGCAGAATTTTTTCTATGGCAAAAAGGGGAATAAAATTATTTCACATGCATTAAAAGCATGATAAAACTGTCAGAGGGGTTATAGTTATATAACAAAAATGGATTACTTTAAAAAGTAATAGAATATGTGTTTATAGCTACTATTTTCTATGAAGATGTCTTATAGTGCCCCAAATCCTACAGTAATAAATTAATTAGGATTTAGTTTGTTCCCATAACCAGAAAACGACATCAAAGGCTCTGATGATGCTGTAAAGGAAATGGACTCCATTACAGGTAATATAGTTACAGTGAAATATTTAGACATTTTAGATCAAAGGAATCGGCCTATAGGTACAAATCATGCAACTGAAGTTAGGCAGAAAACAAATTTTTACAAGGCCTAATGTTGGTGATGACTGGAGGAGATTTTTACTAGCAGATGCATGTACCCGGATGGAATTACCTGCAGTGAGGGGACAGGAGGAGAGTCTTGGTCAAAGGAAATAAGGAAGGGGCCTTGGGTTTTACAGACACATGTTGTGATCAGTCAAGCTATGAAGTTAACATAAAAGCTTACTCCAATGCTGATTAACACCTGAATGGAAATACTTTTATATGACTTTAAAATGGGATGTATAGCAGGCAACCAGGTGGAAGAAATTTTTGCTAAAAGATAACCGAGGCAGTATTAAATTATGAAAAAGGACCAAGGGTGAAACAGCAAAAGTGTGATTCTGAAACTTTCAGACATGGAAATTATTGGCTCTTGCTTAATAACTGTGGCCACTAAATTGATGTCCTGCCTTCATACAGAGAAAAACAGGAGCCAGAAAGCACCTGCAATCTCTCAATCTCATTGGTAGAATCCATCACTTGCATTTTTTCCCAACACTTGCCATTTTTTCCTAACTCTCTTTCTACTAGTGACTAGTCCTCTGTTTTCATCAGAGCCCTTCTTGTCCCTCTTGTTTTCTAAGTTTCTTATGCCTCTCCCAACCCTCTCCTCATTCTCTTAATCTTTTTTCCTCTCACTTCAATTCTGATCATTTCTTTAACACTTTTTTTTTCCCTCCCTGAAAACTATAATCAAAACATGCAATGTAGAGAAAGAATTTCACACTATCATTGCCACTGGCTTGACTTAACCCCAGCCATTTTGTTGGGTTTATTCAGTTGTTTTGTTGGTTTTATCCCTTGTTCTCATCATTTTTTTTTGCATATTTTATTTTTTTTATTCCAATATAATGCTGTTTTGTTGCTTTGTTAGGAATTTCTATACTGTTTCACCTGAAAATAACCCTTGAACAATAGTGCATATCATGTGAAAATATAACTTCCAGACTATTTAGATAAAAAGTAAATTTAAATGAATAGTAATTTTTTTTTTCCTAAAATTTTCATTTGGAAAGAGAGGAGGGTTTGTACAAAGGAAAATAAGGGTTCAAATTTTGTCTAAGGCTTGAAAATAACTTTGTTAGCATCCAGTCTGATATCATCTTTGATTGTTTGACAAGAGATGGAAGATTTTTTTAATTGATGTTTTAACTGTATACTTTTTAGAAGGTAGAGCCTCAATCTGTTTTTTAAAATGTGTGGCATAAATGCACTCACATAAGCTGTTCCAATTCTAACTCTCAGTGCTATAAAAAAATGTGGGGATTTTTCTAGATTAAACTTGTCTATTTTAAACTATTAGGCATAGGATCTTTCTACACATTTATCTGATAAACAACACTATAATCAAATCCTCTTCCTCATTAAATAATTTTACATCACTATCAACCCACCTTCTAGACTTTTCTTAGTTAAACTTCAGCTCCTTTACTATTATTTCGTAAAGAAAAGACTCTCCAGTCTCCTTTTTCCTAACTTTTTTCATTGCAAACCTCCTTATTTTTTTCCTTATTTTAGCCACACGTACTAATATTTAAATTCTTAAATTATTTGACTTTTAAATACCTTTCAGAGAACAACAGAAGGTATAGATATGTAATTCCTTTCCAAATCAGACCAGGACTTGTTACTAAATTTGGGCTTATGAATTTACCCTGATTCACCCACTTTGGAGAGAGAAGTTCTAGCTATGTGCATCTCTTGTAATTTCACCTGATTTTCATGAGGGTAATTAAGATTATTTTATTTTTTTAAAAAAAGCAAACTCTTGCCATTGATCTGCTCTCATTATAATGTTAATATTTAATTCACACAGATTCTTATCTCCTCTGTTTCGCTGGTCTTGCGGCATTATTTTCATTACTTCTACTGAGGAAATAAGAGATCCCAAATTACTTCTACAAAGTAGTAGGGAAGTGGATATCAAATGCTTTTTACCCCAAGACTTCCATTTCACATCTAACTCACACATAATGCAACATTTGTTGATTTGGTTACTTCATTGACCAAAGATAAATATATAATTCTCAAGGACTATATGCACAGGATTAGGCCAATTTCATTTCCTTTGATGTCATTTTGTATCTAGAAGCCCATTCTTGCATCATCAGGTGAATCCTGAAAATCAAAATAATTAAATAAATAAATTCATAGCTCTTCTCGATTAGCTTGGACAGCTCCTAAACTTTGTGATGAATATGATAAATTTTAATTCTTTCTATTCAGATCAATAATGGTAGATATCTAGTCTATCTATGTATTATCTATGCAGTTCTTAAAACCTTATATTAAATATCAGCAAAATTGTTGGTATAATTAATTCTAGAGAGAGAAAAAACCGAGATACAGACACAGCAACAAAATCAAGAACTAATTAGAGCACAATTGCAACAGCTCATGGAGTAATGAATGTTAATTAGCTCTTATACAGCATTACTATTGTTTTTCTGGGTATTTCTCATTGAGTAATTAATGTATTCAGGGCAAACGGCCCAAATATAACTTCTCACTACATATACATATCCAAAGAAGGAATGGTTGGATCTAAGATACTATGTTTGGATTGCTTTGTTACACTTTCCCAAGATGACAAAATATAGCATCGGAGACTATTAAAAGTCAGCATAACTTCAAGTAGTTTCCAGGATGCTCTGGTTTAGGTTGGGGAGAAGAAATGTTTTCAGGGCCTCTGGAATCAGGAAGGCAAAAGTAACTTACAGGCATTTCTACCCCTAATCCTCAAATTCTGCACCTGAAAGACTGATCTGACTCAGAGATGGTAACCTTGCCCTGAAGGCACCAAACTGACAGAATGGCTATCTGTAACTGCATACAGCTGGAGATGCACACACTGAATGCTGTGTAGGAGAACCACCAGTTCAGAAATACCTTCGTATCTTTTCTTCCTTGTGTGAGCTCTCCTCTCACACTGTTACTCATAGATATCTTCCTTTCTTTTAATGGTCTCAGTTATGAAATCCTTTTTAAAAATGCCCTCAGCATAAAAGGAATAAAAAAACCCATTCTGGAATGCAAGTTGTCACTTATTCACACCTCATGGAACTTTTGTTCTTGTTGTTTGCTTTTAAGGCCACTGGCTCAGTTCTACTGTTAAGGTTCTGTTATCAAATATTTTAAAAAATAATCCGTAGATAGATACAAAGATTCTCTGACACATCATATTGCCAACATAGGATCACTTTAGTAATGAACAGCATAAACAATTTCTGATTATTGTTGGGGTTGAAGTGTGGCAAAATTTACTTTTTCTGTATATTGTACATACTGTACTGTAATTTCTTTATTTATGCTTATTTCTGTGAAAGTTTCTAGAAAGAGGAGAGCTGATGAGACATATATATTCATATTTTCTAGTCATCCCAAATTTGATTAGCCCAATTGAATCACAGTAATCCTTGGATCCTCATTGTTTAAACTGATTCCTTAAAGCTTAAGCAAATTAAGTCACTAATGAGCAGCATTTCTACTAATTTACAATTTCACGGTAGCTAGTAAAAAAAAAAGTCCAGAAAAATAGAATGAGTACAGGGGGAAAAAGTTGTTTATCTATTTCTATTTATCCCAAAGCAAAGTTTTAAATTCCAACTCTCTGTTCCTAAACCAAAATAGGCTTCAAGAAGTCACATAGCATTTTACAAAATAAAGTGCAACATACCATAAATGTGAAAACTAAGATAAAGCTAGGCAACATTTGTCATGTCCAACATCATCCAAATACTTAATTCCACACAGCAAATTCATACCATATAACCTACATATATTTTAAACCACAACATACTTCATCTCAGGAATAAAGAATGGCTTCTTGGTGAAATACTCTGTCCATGAGAAAGGCGTTCCTAGAAGCTGGGCACAGTAATATAAGGCACGTTGAGATAATTCTAATGCAGAAGGGGGATTAAGACCAAAAATTTAATAAGGATAATGAATTAAATAAAGATTCCTAAATTTGTACTTCCCATTCGTGTATATTATATGAAATGCTATAGATAACAGAAATAATTATTTTAGTTTCAACAAATGCTAGACTGCTTTCAGGGCAGGGCTCCTATACTATGAATGTTGCCGTATCGTAACTTTCTGACAGTTTTTTGAGTCTATCATCTCTTGTTTTAGGCTTAAGCTGGTCAGTGAAGTGACTGCCTAGTTGACACTATTATATGTATATATATGCTACATACATAGAATATAGGTAACATACTGTCTCTACAAATGAGTACTAATAAATTATGAATCAGCAGAGAAGTTCATGGATCTGTAAAGTGTTTGGGATAATGAATTGCAATAGCAGACACAATGCTGTTAAGCAACGGGACATTTACAATTAACAATTGATTAACTGACAATTATGAAGGTAAGTGAAACAGATGGCTGTGCAAATCATGTGCAAGAGTTGCATATATTCCTTTTTTTTCTTTTCCCCCCTTCTGTTTATGCAAAATTGACTAGATTTTTCCCCCACTGTCTAGAACATCCACTGCAGTTTTAAAATCAATTAGGTAGTTTACAAAATGCACCGTGCTGCTTCAAGACAAAAAAAAAGAAAAATGATACCAAGTTAAGCCTCACTTCACTTTGCTCTGTCAGACTGTCCAGGTTATAAAACTGAGGGTGAAAGCTGTATGTAAATGTTTTGATAACATTCTGCCCTACATCTTTAGAAGAGTTATACAGCTGCTTCATCTCAAATCAATGAACATTGCATGTGTCCTTATGAAATATTAAATTAATGTATGTAGTTACCCTAGCATCTGTCCCTGCTGCTGCTGCTGAAGTCAGTGAAGAAACTTCTGCCAAGTTCTGGGGAAAAGGGCTCAAGCCCTTAATATTATCCATCATAGTCACTGTTATTCATGGTTCTCTATTGATTAACCTGTCTCTAAAAAAAGAAAGGAGAAAACAAAGCACAGAAATAAATGTTTTAAATGGAAAGTTACTGATCCTAGATTCTGAAAAGTGCATATGCTGTTGACCAAATCCTGACAATAGCTTACACTAAACAGTTGCAATGTGGTAAAAATTAAAGCCTGAATACTATTTTTATTTTTATTTTTTTTAAGAACACATAGTTAATTTAATTACATCTAAACCTTACAGACACAACACTTGGAAAAACAGCTATCTGACCACTGTTGCAATATTACCATTATTCAAATAGCTGTTAGTCTAGGAAAGTGGTTTGATAAGCTCTGCTCTTGTAACAATGCTGCACTGCTGGTGTTGACCGAGTCTTTCATGGAAACCTTTTCCCACTGAGTTAAACCAGTAACTTTCTTACATTGTGTGATAAGTCAGATTGGCTTATTTAGTTCTTTTCTATTGTTCAAGGAGCAAGGAAGGCAGGTGATGTAAAAATTCCTTTGAATAATAATGGAAGAAGAAAATAATTATGTTAGATTACTCAGTTCCAGGCCGCCTTTTTTTTTTTTTCCCCCCCAATAATTTCTTGTAACAAAGGGTCCTAGTTCTGACTGTGAAATAGCAGCATGCAACATTCACTTTTCTTTTTAAATTAGCTTTTATAGAAAAAAAACAATAAAGCAAATGTTCCTTATACTACTTTAATGATCTATAACTGTTGAAACTGCTATGCTGAAAACTTTTTTCAGGAAGATCTCCTTCCAGACTTTTAAAACTACATTTTAGATCTGAATTGCTTTAGTACCTTAAAAGTGTAAATTTTGAACTGAAGTGATTACACAACTCTATTTTTCTGATGAATGTAATAGGGAGATGTCTCTCTGGAATGAAGAAAACAACAATAGCATAGAAACTATGTCAATAATGCCATAACATTTAGATGTTACTATTTATAAGAATCATTCAACTCAAGTATTAGCCAAAAGTTAAAAACTTAGTTTTCCTGCAATAATTTTTTTTTTTTTTTAATTAGCTTCTTAAAATTGCTCTATAATATTTATATCTGTGATTTCTGTGCTTTAGAGAGGAAAAGCTTGGGTCAAATAAACTGATGTAGAATGCCTTTATTCTAATACTCTCTTGCTCAGGCTATATCCTCAGGTAAGTGACCTGCACCTCCATACATGACCTGTCCAAATAAATATAAACTTTCATCTTGAATTCCATTTGCTGACAGATCAAATACTGAGAGGTCAGTTGAAATCCATGGATCAGTGCAAGTTTATGCCAGCTGAACAACTGACCCTAATCACCCATTCTTCAGTTTATCTGAAAGTAAAAGAGTTTTTTTCACATACCAGTTAAGTCTGCTAAGTGACAACAGTGTATTTATCCAGCACATCATTTACAAAATCCAAGTGCTTAAAATTGAGGAAATGAAATGTTAAGGATGCCATAAATCTTAGTGTTCAAAAGGAGACTGAACCAACTCTTACTGGAGTCCATGAGTCTTTCCACTAACTTCAGAAAGAGCTGGACTGGGTCCATAATAAACAAGTATTTTGTCATATGTATGGCCTGATTTGTCACTAATGGATGCTGATCTGTGCATATGAATGGCCTAATATGGAAGAGGCAGTAGCAAGAGGGTGTTGTATTCTAGACATTTGGTGCAAATACAAGCTCTACGGAGCACTCAGGAAAAATTGCTATAGTCAAAAAGCACCATTTCCTAAGTGTGGATATCATATATATTTTTCTTTGCTGATTTATAGTTTTGCACCATTTATTCATATCAAAGAATTTGAAACAGAAGAGGATAAGGCTGACAGTTGTTTCTTAAATTCATCCAGAGTCCTTATTATCAAAGGTAGGAGTGGTCTATCACTTTTCACTGCCTGTGAAATCTGTGTACTTCACACCCCTTCAAGGAAATAAGGCTCTTTTTCAAATATTTGCGTAAATGCAGAACTACATAGTAAAAAAATTGTATCACAGTGTGCACCAAAATAATTAATCTTTCTCATTTATTGACTCAATTCATGTATTAAACCCACAGAACCATAGCTTTCTTGTAATAGCTTTATGTGAAGCATTCTTATTTCAAAATTAGCAATAATGAATCATATGTACTTTCTACACAGCTTGCTAGCAAACACTGATTTGAGCATCTTACAATAACTAACCTCAACATTTTAAACATTGGCAGAAGCCTTTTATCTTTCTTCATTCTATTGCATAGCTCCCATTCACAACATGATTCAGGAAAAATGGTTTGAAGGACTCTGAGCACATCTCTTCTGAGGGAGAATAATTACTTCACATTTATGTTTTCTTAAGGATTTTTTTTTTAAGATGTCATTGACCTTTCTAAAATCAAATAATAAAGAAGCTATTAAAACAGTACAAACATGGAAGTGGGACTCGGTTTCATAGTTAAGGTTTGCTCTGTACACATAGACTAGATTGCTAGTGGCACAAAACCCTTGAATGAAAAGAAGCAATGGGAGAAGCACCCATAGAAATGTTAAAAAGCAGCTGGTCCAAACCTGTGGATCTTTCAAAAAGTAGATCAAAGAAACTTTCATCAGACATTGACAAAGTTAGCCCACCATAATTCAAATTACATAGGCCTAAAGGCTCTATTTTGCTACTGTAATATTGAAAATTATGATGGTCTGTATCAAACTTATGTTGATGAAATACTTTTCTTTTTCTTTTTCTAGGTAACCTGCTGAGAGGTTCAGTAGACTCAGGTTCAGTTTCCATGATTTCTATTTGAGAAAAAGATAATACTTCAGAAGGAAAATGATGAATTAAGACATTCTCCAGAAGTGTTTGCATAATAGAATCATCAAATTATAATAGAACTGATATTTTTTAGTAGCACTCCAATTGGTTATATTTATTCAGACAACAGTGGTGGCTTAAGGCTATGATCTTCAACACTGAAACAGGGATATCCAGGAGAATAACAGATATTATCACAAAATGTTGAAGAATTTGTATTTTTCTCATGCAAATGATAAAGATGTTAGATACAGTTTATAACACAGGAAACACAGTCATTTCATTTAGAAATAAATTCAGTCACTGGAACTACTTATAACCTGATTATAGCTTTGATACAACTAATGACACAAGAAGAGGAGGTGATGCAACATACATGTTCATGATATTCCCAATTTACTTACCTCCTACCCACTTCCCGGTTCTATATATATTCAACTTATTAGCTCTGGCTGAGCACTAGACCTGTCGGCCTACAGCTGGCTCCTTAAATCCACATACAAAGTATGCTATATTGATTCAGAGATACTATTTTTTTACCTTTTTGAACTTAAACAATAATCTTGAAGCACTCACTGAAGTGCATAAAGCCAGACTTTGGTGCATTGGCTTGGCTTGCTTTTATCATGAATTTTAATGGTGAGAAAATTGTATCTGTTCCTAACTGCCTTTCATCTGTTAGTCACCACTGCAGAGCTGATATCAGAAACCAATGGGGGAAAGGAGAGTTCCTCATTTTGAACTCAGCTGGGACACCAGTTTGTGGAATTAATAGCAATACTTCAGTATACTTAACTTCAATCCCAGACTCAAAATCCAGTGGCTCTGATCATTTGCACAGTGCTGTACTTGAGCTACTAAGACTCAGTGGAGATGGCATGGTTTTGCATGGAGTTAGTACTTTTGTAGCGATTTCTGCATATACGGAGCAATTCATCTGCAATTCAGATAAACTATCCATACCGACTTGTGCATATATGTACCTCTGAGGGTCTAGATAGGCTTGTTTGCATGAGTACCTATGCACAACAGGCAACATTCTTAGCATTGTTTTATATTTAGGTTTTCTGAATTTTTACCAGATCTGATTTAATTTTTCAGATATTGTGATGGATCATACTCATTCTGTTTGTAAAGTCTGTTATGTTTAAAGAGAGCACCTGGGAAGCAGAGGGAAAAGTTGCTTGTTGGAATTTTTTTTAATGTACATTAAAACATTCTGGAGGCTAGAATCCCGTGAAAGGAAGAGAGGGATTAGCTGTAAGTAAATGACCATAGAAAATCACTTTGAGTAAAGAAATTTCCAAAGCTTGGTGTCATGTAAGCTGGCAAAATGAAAGACTGGGGATCATATACTCACAATCTGAATATAAGAACTTTTTCTAGGAGCCTAGAGAGGACTCTGGAAATTTTTATAACTTTGAAACCAATGAAAGGGTTTCTGGAATGATAGTATATTTTCTGGAAATGTCACAGTAAATGAAAGGAAGACTTGGGTATGAATCCTTTTGTTTCTATTTTGTCTTATTCAAAATTTCCTGTATTCTAAGTTCATTGTTCAAGCTGTGCACATATTAAGCCTAGTTTTACATTTTTTTTGTATATTTTTTTGTAAGAGAAAGGTTTAGGTATCCTCTTCTGAAAGCACTGATAGATACAAATCCCTGCACAGCTGTGTCAGACAGGGGGAATGAGTATTTGTAAGCAGCCCTAAGCCTGAGATCAGAACCTAGTTCTACTACAGTCAAATAAATTTCCACTACTCTGAAAACTAGGGCTGAGATAAATAAAGAAAAAAAAAAAAAAAAGGAAAAAAAAAAAAAAAAAAGAAGGAAAGAACAGAACTTAACACTTCTCAAATAAATACAATGTATCTAAGTCTTCCAGTTAAGTAGCTGCAGGATAGGAAGCACTTCATTGTCAGTTTCAAAGTAACCTCTGAAAGATCTCTATAGAAGAAAGCCTTTGCCATAAGGGTTAAATATATTCAAGTGATGTCTCAAAACATCAAATGTGGCCTTGAAGAAAAGATTCGTTTTAAGTATAGTCTCCTGTGGTAACCTTCTCCCATTTTCAAATCAAGTACTTAGCTGCATTGCTTTTCTGGTGCTGTATTGCCTTATAAAGAAAAGAATTTCCTAATATCGGACCTGAATTTTCACAGTTCTATGAGTTTTGCCCATTGTTATATCAAAAATTTGCTGTATATTAATACAAAGAGCTTGACTGCCTCATGTTAGTAGCAGCCCTCTAAGTAATTCCAGGCAGCCACTAGGTCTCCCTTGCTCCTCTTATAAGCAAGCCCAGCTTACACAACCTCTCCTTTTAGCCCAAGTGGTCTAAGACCTTAACATCTTTGTAGGCATCTGATGGACCCTCTTCAGTTTCTATAAGACCTGTGGATCAGGGGCCCTGGGGCAAAACTAGGCACATTTTTCCATATGGAGCTTCACCAGTGCCAAATCAGTATGACCATAACTTTACTCAATCTGCTGGCTACATGCCTCTTAACATAACCTAGTAACCAGTGACCTGGATACCACCTTATCATCCAGGCAATTTTCAGCAAACCCCTTTTCAGTGAGTCACTTCTCAAACATGCACAGATGCATGGGATTTGTTCTGTTCTAGGTGTGGGAACCTGAAAGTCCTGTTAAACTTTAGGAGGTTTCCATAAGTGCTAATATCAGATTTCTCAGGGTAACTCTGGACTGAGAATCTCTTAATTGTCATGTTAACTTCTGCATTAAAGTAATACATAGGATCCATTCTGTGTGATCATCCAGGTAATTGATAAAAATATGGGGAAAAATGGGACCCAGTATTAAAGTACCCTGATGATATCCATATATGTTCATATTATTTTACTGGACATAGGCATTACACTCCATAATATTATTAGCAGTTTGCCTTTAAGGACTTTAATTACATTTTGTAGGTATGTGATTATTAGTTTGTGGATATTGTTTTATTTGGTTTGGGTTTTAATTAACATATTTCTTATCTGGCCAAAGATGTTTTATGCCAAAGATAACTTGTCTTCTCTTTCAGATGGAAAGTAATTTCCTCTACCATCACAACCTCTCCTTTGTACAAGCTTTCCTCACTTCCCGACTTGAGTAATGTCTTTAATTGTCTCTATGGTCTTCAGGGCTTAGCCAGCCTTGGGAGGAAAAGCTTCAGCTTCTATGTTACTCACTGTCACTCTGTTCTGTCTAAACTTAAACTGCCTTTGAGAAGAATGGTTGGCCATTTGGTCTGAGGGTCCTTTTGACAGGAGGACTTAAAGACGTATCATGAACTTAAAAATGGTATAGTGTGGTTTAATATTTATTTAAGATTGCTGCTTCCTTGTTACATAACAAATTTTCATGAAAAACAAGTAATTCCCCTAACTGGTACCACAGGGCAAATCAAGGCAGGCCAGAAAAGTCTCTTCCAAATGGTGTGCTGTACCAGCCTTTGTTCAAAGGGTTTCCATATGATTGGTATGTTATGTGATTATAAAGTACTTCGGGAATTTTTAGATGGGAATTAATGGTTACTGTCTCTACTTTTCAATAATTTGTCATGTTATCCATTACTGGCCTATGCTGCAAGTTCACACGACAATATATTCTGGTATCTTTCCTGATTGTTTTATACAAACATTTTTAAGACTTAGACTAACAGTTTTCCTAGACATTGAATATATTTTGGTGGCTTCAACTATATCACATTTATATATACTATGAAAGCAGTGCAATTCCCTCAGATTGACAGCATTTATGCTGGTTCTTTCCATGCAGCAGGGTTCGCATTTGGTTTAGCTCAACTACTGTTACCTAGATCATAAGCAATTTCCCCATTTGTACAGTGGTTTAGCCATAAATTTTGTATAAAATGAGGAATGGGGTACTTAATCTACCCTATGGCTCTTAGATTTAGTGAAATATAAAATATTTTTCTGTTGGACTAGTGAGTTAGCCCCTTGACCTCAGGAAAGCTCTTTTGACAATAATTTTCATTTGATTTCCTAATACTTCATACTTTTGATTCTGAGTTAATTTTTTATTTCAAGTTTTCAGAGTTTTGTAGGGGCAAATAAACTTTTACTACCTTACTTGGGAAATTTTATCTTTGTGACAAAATTATTATGTTCTTTGGATGTACATCATCTGCTTGCCTAACCCAAATTCCCTTTATTTTACCTGGCACCTGTTTAGCATGTAACAGTAAATAAATTCAAATTTGCAATGAAGTCCCCTGGAACCAAAACTGTACAAAAGTATACGGGACTGTATACAGTCTGAACTATACTTTTTTTGAAGACTGTTAGGGGCATGTAGTTGTACTGAAGAAACACAGTGTAATATTCTACTTTTGTAGTTGTTTGTCTGGTGATCACAACAAGCAAAAATCTCCCCTTGTTTCACAGAGATCGTCCACTTCTGCCTATTGCCATGAAGAATATTCATCACCAATGAAAAATTTCAACCATAAGGAATGACAATGGATTTATACTGACTGTTGTTTTTTGTGTCTGAAGAGCAGAAACCTTTATTTTGGTATGCAGTGTAGTGCAAGATTAGCAGTCAAAATGTGACTTGAGGTTCCTCTCCTTGAATTAAGCTTTGAAAATAAGAATTCCTTAAAAAATAATATGGCTGCCTCCTATTTGCACTACAGAGAAAACCAATATACTTTCAATAAATCTGATAGAATACAGCATTGACTTTTGAAAGAATGTTCACATCTGGGAACATGACATCTGGAGTGTACAAGAGGAATGTTTGATTAAAATGCAGGTATGTGTTTTTATGTTTAATTGTAAAGCAATTCTTGTGGAGATACTTCCAGCATTTTTAGAAACTTATGTCTGTGAGAAACTAAAAGAAGAAAAAAATTAAACAAAACAAACAGCTTACACACTATATCTGAGTGACCTTCAGGCTTTAGGCTTTTAGAATACAAAAGAAAATGAGGACTGTGGATCAAACAATAGCTCTCTATCAATGCATTGCAATGCATTGTAATTTTAAGGCCTTCCAAGGAATGGTAGTCCATCTTTAGGAAGGTGTCAGAAAAGAATGACAAATAGTGTCAAAATAGAACTCTACCCAAGACAATGTTTACGCACTCTGCTTGGATATTCATGGCTTTGGAACACCTATTTTTAAAAAGGAATTTTAAATAGTTTGGCTATTATCTAGGTTTTTCCCTGACTATTCACAATCTTATGGCTTAGGAGGGACAAAAAAAAATATGCAATGGTGATATAATTACAGAGCTGTTTAAAATCATAATGTATTTTGGGAAGAGAAACTACCTGCTACTAAGTACTTAACTTACCTTTTTAGTTCCAATCTTCCCCTCATTTACTTCAGTCTTCAAATTATGAAATGAATATTACAGAAGCAGCATTAGAGCAGCACACTGATTTGACAGAGCTGAGAATCTTTGGAGAAACAATTGCACTGATAACAGAAGTTATTTATGACTATTTCTTCCAGTGTGAGTTCTAGTCTACAAGCTTACGTGGGAGGATGTTGGTGGCTGGTTATTGCTAATTAGCCCAGCTGTTTGATTGACTGGATATTCTCTGAGACTTCTGGTCCACCGGCAGATATGTAAGCACAGAAAACGTCAATGTCCTGATAACAGTGGAGGGGCTGGGAGCTGTGCCCCACAAAGGCTCTGAGCCAGCTGCACCTGAGCTGTACAGAAGTGCCTGGAGGAAGTGGGGAGGGATTGCAGTGGGACACTCATTGCTGGGTGGGTGGAGGTCCCTGTCTGCTGACCTTATCCATTCTTTAGGGAGGTTTGCTGCTTGCTTGTGGCTCATATCTGGGTTGTCGTGGACAGGCTGTCAAGGCTGGTCTGGCCCCCTATTACTCCATGCAGTTCTTCCACTTGGGCACCATCAATATTGCTAGGATAGATCTGCAGTAAATCAAGTGTGACTGCATAGCTCTGGGAGTGAGGGCCAAGGATAAGAGGGCCCAGGTGGTCTTCACCTCATTCCTGCCAGTGAAGGGGAATAGCTTGAGGAGTGGATAGATCTTGTGGGTCAATAACTGGTGGTAGTTGTGGAACTAAGGTCAACAGCAAGGATTTAGTTTTCATATCTCTGAGGATCAAGGAATGCTATCTGACCAAGTGAGGTGAAAGCATTTTTGCCAATAACCTGGCCTAGCTGGTGAGAAGAACTTTAAATGAGGAATGGAGGGAGAGAGATGCTGTTCAGATCAGTAAGCAGCGTTGGCAAGCAAAGGGTGCAGAAATGGACAAGACAGGCCTTGTAATCAAGAAAAGAGCACTGAAAAGTGGGCCACCCCAAGATGGTGTGGCACAGTCTGACTAGGCAGATTTCCAGGCTAACTGCTCTAAGATTACTTTGCTTGAGCAGGGGAACTAGACAATGCCCAGAGATATCCTTTACCATCCACTATCTGGAGACTTTGTGAAATCTATCCTTTGCAGAAAATGGAAAAATGTCTCAACATTGTTTATTTTGCAAGCCCATGATCTGAGATAAATTTGCTGAAAATATTTGGTTTCCCAGAAAACAAAACAACACAAAACCACAACACAACAACTACTTGAAATTAAAATAATTAACTGGAATATAAAAGCTTTTTCAATAAAAGTTGTGAAACCATAAACTAATGTGTCAATTGCAGCTATACAGTAAATATCATCAGGATTTAGTGCATTTTCACCAAAGCATTATGTGGATTACCATGAATGACTTAAGGCTGTGTCTCTAGATATAAGTACAGCAAGGATCTAGCTGTCTTTCACAACCAAAACATTTCTCATTTCTAGGAGACTGTGTGCAGAGATTAAACACTTGCATAATTTAAAGGAGTAGTTCCATTAGCTCGTTAAGTACACCAATATTAACGTGACATCTAGGCATGTTTATAAACTGAAACTTGTTCAAAATCACAAATACATCATCTTCAACTTTGTCTTGCTGTATACAGTTACTATTTCTTTTTCTCCTATCAAAATAATATCTTGTTGCTAATAATTCAAAAATTAAATTCTAGATTTTTAATAAATCATTCCAAACAGCTTTTCTTCAAATACACATGCCAATTTTAAAGACAATAAACGTGAATTCAAAAAGGTAGGCTTTTAATGAAAATCCTATCTCAATTATTTCAGATTTTATTGTTGCAGCTGATTATTTTCCTTGCCTCCTTGTTCTCCATATGTAATGTGTTCTAAAATAAATTACTGCACCAAGCTTCTAGCTCTATATAATAGTAGAGCTCAAAATTACACTAATGAGTGCCATTCTTTGTATGTAAAAGCAAATCACAGGCTAATGGTGCAAGCTTAGACAATTTTAATATGCTCCACTGACAACAAAATATTTTTGCCCTATAAGCTAATTTAAATTTTTACAAGCACCATATATAGTTTTAGATACACCTTCAGTCAGGTCTAGCAGCTAATTAAGCCTAGCAACTGATTTAACATTAGTAGACCGTAATCTATTAATAAGACCCTAAATAGTATAACTAAACCAGATAAAGTATAGAAAAAAAGAATAAAATATAAATAGCCTAAATCACCTTGGGTTGGATAAGTAAAAACTACAGAGGTAATAAAATGAATGGAAAATATTATGGGTGTCAAGTTTCTGTACTGGCTTTTGTCACTAAACTATCTGTGAGCTACCTATAAACATATATATGTGCATATTTGCTTTAAATCAGTCAAAACAACTTGTCTGAAGAAAGGATGGGAGAAAAGTTCCCCTTTCTATGTTTCTTTTGCATTGAAGCTGCATTTATGCAGATTTTTCTCTCCTGAAAACTACCCAAAACCAGCTTTGAAACTAAATCTTGGACATGAACTAAGTAACACTACATTTCTTCTTAAGTAAACAGGACATCTGTTAGTGGCCTTCAAGGTAAAATTTAGCCATTCTGAATGCTAATGCATATACTGAGATAGTAAGTGGACATAGATCTCATACTACTGTCATGTATGCACTCTGTCATGCGTATCTGTGTTTCACTGTTCTTCAGTTCAAATGTTAAAAAAAAGTATATTGAATAAAGTTTATTTTGTTTACTGCTGGTTTTCCTTGGAGTCAGCAGCTTTGAAACTGTGCTTTGCTCTTTATGGTGACCCTTGCCAAAAAATGTTAATCCGTGATAGTGCCAGGACAGTGGGTTTTCAGAGTGGATGAACTGAAAAAAATCTGTTTTTCTATTAAAATGGAAATAATCATAAGTGATGAATTCTGCAATTTTAGAACTGATATCATGAGATCGTTACAAGGATCAAAGCGGCACTGTTTATGTAAACATGATTAAGTGAATTCCACAGGAAATATTTGTAAATAAAATATTTCTCAAGAAAAATATGGGTGGATATCCTGGTTTGAGCTAGAACAAAACTAATTCTGTTCAGTGATTTTACTTTTTAGCTACACCTCTAAGTAACTGTACTTCCTGAATTTAATGGCATATTTTTGCAAACAGTGTCTGCTTCTAGAAATAATAATGCTTGATGCTTATAATTACTACCAAGGATTGATATACAGAAAGGCTCTTGCTTATACTTGCTCCTATGAAGACCAAAGTCACTGCTAAATCTTACATACCACATTGGAGGGTGCAGTGAGTTAAGTGGTCACACCTGCAGGGAAGAGAGGACAGGTGACCCTAAACTGACCAACAAGGTATTCTATCACATATACATCACAACTAATTGATCACAAGGGTTAATCCCTCTTCTTCAATGGCCAGCATCCCTCTGTCCATTCTGCTTTCCATCCTAATATGTGCATTCCTGAATACTGCTCCTGTCTGCCACTGAGTTCAGTATGGGACTTCCCCAGTGTCTGCACACAGCATCAGTGGTGACAGTGTTGTAACTGCCATCAGGGAGGTTAGGTTCAATATTGGTTTTGCATATATTTCCCTTCATTTTATTGTTATTTTGATTAAAATTGTGTTAGTGGGTTTTTTTAAGTCTCTCTCCCTTATTCCCTTTCTCATCCCATTTGGGAAGGGAGAGCAGTTAATACAGAGCATCTTCATTAGTCCAGTAGCAGTCTCAGCCCTAACCCTTGACAATGGAACACTTATTTTTAGTCACCTACCTCTTTTCTTCCAACTCTGCAATGAAATGGGCTCTCAACCATTTAACTCCCATGCCCAGCAAAGATTCTTAAGTAACAACAGGTTGCCCAACAGGAAAGTTATAAGGATAGTTTACTTTGCACCAGCTAAGTGTTGAACCAACAAACACTGAACTCCATGTGCTTCTAGCATCCTTACAGAGCTAGATGAGATTCCTAGAAACCTTATGTCTAGCAGTAGGTATTACCATATGGCTCAGAGTGAGGTGCAAGAATTCAGTAATGCAGTGAAGGAATAATCTACTTGTATAAGAAGCTTCCTCTGAGCATTTACAAGATTATGTTCCTATGGTATCAGTTACTATGAATTCTGTTAAGTAATTTATTTTAGTGACATCATCTGGGAAAGACTTTACAAATTATATGAAGTGGAAAAAAATGTAAGAACAAAAACCTTTATGGAAAGGTATCACATCAGTAAATGACTAGAATGTATCTAGAAATGAATGAGGCTTCCCGAAGGGACAAATGATACTTTTATATGTAACAGAGGAAATTGAGAGGCATTGTATAAAAGCAATAAACAATAAAGTAAGGAAGCATTCTTTTGTCTGTTGTAGGTCTGAAAGAGGGAAAATCTCAGACAAACAGTCACATGTAGAATAATGACATGGTCTCTATACTATTAAAAGATGTATAACCTATAATTAGATCCGAGTATATTTTTAAATAAGACATGCATTTTGACTCAGAGCATCTGAATAAAGATGAAGAGTTTGTTTATTCCACAAAAAAAAAAAGTAGGAAGACTGCAAAAGCCCTTAAGATGACAATTAATTGATGGTTTAACTCTTTGTTCTCTTAAATACCTCTTACTTGACTTGTCTGTTCTGATACAGTTCTCTAAATTATCAGACCTGTTATCTTTTAAATTCTGGAAGCTGAAGATGAAAACATTTTTGAGTAAATTTTCTGCATGGAATTTTAAAATAACTTCTCATAAACCCCCCCAAACCTTAATTCTGCTGTGCTGCAGCTCATCAGTTAGCAAGTTAGAATAAACAAGAGAACAATAGGAAAAAAAATATCTATTCTCTTGATCAACAGAAGAATTTAGAAATGGCTTGCTTCACTATTACACTCTGAGATGTTGTTTGTGATTTTTTAGCTACCCATCCCTAATTCAAAAGGAAATAAGTAAGTTTGATCTGTTACGATAGTAAGTTACGTCAGTAAATTTACACCAATGGGGAAAATTAAACAGGAGAAATTAATTCTGTCATATACTCTCATTCTTTGTAAGCAAAAACTCAAAAAGGATAATGATAGGGAAGATACTGTAACCTGAAGGAGAAACAGGCACTTCAGCAAAGCATGCAGGCTACTGCCAAATGTCACATAAACATTAATCATCTCACATAACCTAAGCATTTCAGGGAAATACCTGAGGTAAAAGATGCCTCCAGTGGAGGAGTGCTCCTACACTTCCTCAGCAGTCATTGAAGAGAGAGAAAGGCACCACTGAAGCACAAGTCAGGTTACAGATAGGGTGACTCACTCATAGATGTCTTTCAATTTTTATTAACCATTTAGAAACACCAGGCTTGTAAATTGGCTGTTAATGTTAAGATGAGAGAAATCCCTTAAGTTCCTAGTCAGTCAGTAAAAAAAGCTGAGCATTTCCACGGAGTGATTCCTCCTACCCTAAGGGAAATCTCTAAGGATTGTTCTGGAGACACTTGTCTCTCTGCAGTACTGCACTGAAAGCCTAGATGACTATCTCAGGCTCTAGTAATACTATAAATAGCTAAGGATAGGCAAGACTAATCTTTACCTTAGACTAGTTCCTTACTTAAGTATTTCATAGAGAGAGCTAAAGCTAAGTAGAATGAACCTTAAATATGAGTGCCAGAGTGCAATTATTTTGTTGGAATAGGTTTGCCTTAGTCTAAGATGGTCATCCACAACAACTGTTAAGTTTCTGACAGTCATGCATATTCCTGCATTTTTCTGAATATTCAACTATGTCCATGATACTCACCAGAAACCTGAAAGGCTAAAAGCTAGACTATTCACAATGCTTAGGCCTCAAAAAAGGTAGATACTTTAAAAACATATCCTTAACCACCTCCTTCCTTAAAAGCTTCATTGCCTTTTAAAATCTGCTTCCATATGGCTAGTTAATGCCTTTGAACTTTTTCCTTTACTAACCTGTTTAAAGCCTTTTGTCTATGCAAAGCCTGTATCCAGGGCTAAACTATTGCTGTCGCTCTATCACCTGATAAAGCAGAAGAGAAGGAGAATGGAGAAATAGAGAGAAGACCCTCAGGTTGAAATAAAAACATACTGAATTAAACAGCAAAACTAATACCAATGCAAATATGAAGTATACAAAGTTATACTCAGCTCAGCAAATGCACAGATGTCACAATAAACAGGAAAGCCATCCTCGGGAGCAGGATGGTAATCAAGCCCCTCTAGGGGTAGAGAGAAACAGAAGGAAAAGGAATAGAAAAAGAAGGATCGTCCCCCTTTATAATAAGCATGACATTTATGGTATGGGATACACCTGTAGCCAACTCAAGTGAGCTGTTCTGGCTTACTCCAAACTGCTAATGGCCTGCAGACCATGGCTGGCCTATGATTCTGTCCCAGTGAAATCAGGACACCTTTGAATCAAAACTGAGCTATAGCTGAGTTACAGTAACATGAATAAATCATTTGAGAAATAAAATCTCCTCTGAACAAAATTATACAATATTTTAAATTGTTTCTTCACTGAAGGCAATCTTTTCTCCTTTCTACTTCTTAGCAAAAGAGCATACATATCCTCCTACCACAGCACTGTGACAGGTGTAGGGCTTCAATGTTGTCAATTACAATTCTTTATATGTCACACCTTCCATCATGCAATGGGCCATGCATTTTAAACAGAAGTCTGTTTTCTAGTCTGTGGCAACAGAGTGCTAGGACATACACTGTACAACCATATGGGTGCCTCTTTGCAGGACATATGTTGTACATCCTTAGGCACTAAAGTAATTAACAAGCAACTGTAAAGTAAATGTGATCTCCTCTGTAAAGCTCCAGAGAAGCTTTTAGTTTTTAAAATTATATTGCTAATTTATGCCATGAAGAGATTTGTAATGTCAGAGGTGGGTACAGTGATCATAAATAAAAGCAATATTAAGAGGTGAATAGAGGTTTCTTTTCAGAAACAATTATAGCATTTATCACGTTAGTAGGGCATTTTGCAACTAAAGATGTTATAAAAAGTAGTAATATCCAAGGATAATTCAGCGTAAGTAGTTGAAAATGCAGTAAAAGCAGAATGCAGTCATTATGATCAACAGCATATTTTACTTGTTGGTCAGTATTTATACAGAACACCATGGGAGAAAACTATTTTTATTTGGGATTTTATTCTGCCTTTGTGAAATCTGCTGTTGAACCTGCTAGTGGTCACTAAATACCACAGTAGAGGCAAAGTTGCCACTGCTCCGTGTCCCAGCTCCAGTCATTATTGGGCTGCTTCGCAGCTGCCTGACAAACACACAGATGCAAATGGGTCTTCCTGATAGATCCTCTAGACCGAAGACCTCACTGGTAGATAACCCAAATCCAGTCTCTCCAATGTGTAGCTTGGGCCTCCTACTTCCTCCAGTAGCTAACTCAAACCCTCTTGTCCATCCAGTATCCACCTCAGACTTGGGGCCACTCCAATACCAGTCTCCCAAGCCTCTTACCCTATCCACTGAGTCCAGCTTATTATTCAACAGCAATCACTCACTGAGATGTACACACACAAAAGGCACACCTTTGATCCTTCCCCTAAACATCTCATTATACTTCATCCCAAACATAACATTATATGTTCTCTGATACAATCCCCAAATGCCCCTCCCATAATGAGTCCCATAGGCAATAACCCCCTCCTCAGTCCAACCCTCTCCACTGACTCATCCCAATGGGCATTTCCCCCACCCAAGAGTTGACAGTCTCCTGGGACAGCCCTTGTGGGGCTGGGGCTTGCTTCTCTGCTTAGGATATTGGGGTTTCCCCAACCCTGCTGTGGTGCCTCTGTGCTCCTTCAGCTTTCTGTCACATAACAACATACTGGCATCATATCTATTGACAACTAGTGGCTGTGCTGGATTAGACCAACAGAGAGTTTAGACCGCTATTTTGTCTTCATCACTGCCCCATTTTTTTTATTGATAAAAATGTTCAGCAAAATTCTGTTGAAGGCAAATCTAAGTAAACCTTTCTCATGTGATCTGTATATAGAGATATTGAGCCAGTAATTTCAAATGTCTTCCAAAATTATGATGTTAAATTTTATTCTGGACTACGTTGAAATAGATATGTAAATATGCAAAGAGTTTTCAGTCTTGCATATCTTTGAAACTCCCTGTGACCAACAGTGATGGTGATTAATTATGTACTATACAAAAATACTTATTAATTTTTAATCTGTCAACTTCAGCTTTGGTTGAATATGCTGTTTTCTAATGCTTCATACTACTCATTATTTTTTCTACTTGATTATAGCCATTCTATGCACTGTTTTCTATGTAGACAATCTTTTCAAACATTCTTTGGATACAATTTTTCACACTCCTGATCACTATCGTTAACCTTCTCTGAACTTTTTCTGGTAGATAGTTGGGAAACTTGTGACCAAACGTTCTTATCAGATAAAGCAACATGAACAGAGAAAACATAAAATAAGAAGCACATTATTTTGCCTCTAGGAAAAGCATAGCACAGAAGTCAGATCATTTGAAAGATGAAAAATAATATTCATCAATTGATATTGCTACTTGATGATAAAATTGATATTATTGATTGATTTCCTCTGCTTTTTGCATGGATAGAAAATGCCAGTTTGCAGGGCTGTGAGAAGACAGGGAGGTGTCTTTCATACTCAAGATGTGCAGAGTACAAAAGGTTAATGACAGGAAAGATGTGTGAAATAGGTGCTGTTCTTTTATGTGTTTGAAGCTAAAAAGATGAGAAAAGACTAGTTTTGCTTGTTCTGATGCTGAATTTCATTTCTGGAAACTAACTTTTGTTTTTAGGACTTCTAATTTGCCTTCCTCACTCACAGAGTATATACAAGTGCTGAAAGCTGATCCTAATGTTTGTTAAAGCTGCATCGAGACAACATAGATTAGGAACAGCTTAGAACTTTCAAGTGTTTTTCTAAAGGTATTTTGAGAGAGACCTCCTTTGTTGTGTTCTGAGCTTTTGCTCCCAGTGACATCCAGTGACATCCCTTATTACCTAGAACACTGATAAGTCTTCACATTGTATTGACTGTGAGCTTCTAATCATTGAATCTGAAGGTCCACAGTCAGTAGGTTCACACTTCCAAGTGCCCAAACATACAATAATCAGATGAATGGTACTTGGAAAACTAAACCCCCTACATTAAGAGATTTCTGAGGCCTCACTTTTATAAGCTTCACTTTCTGAAATGTTTATTTTTCAAAACTTTTCAGATGTAACTTTGATTTTAGCTATATATAATTCATTTTTAATTGCACAACAAAACTGCTTAGCTTCCTCTCTATTTTGGGCTGTCTTACACTATTTAAAGAAAAGACTTCTACGTATGAGGAAAAAATATTTACTCTAAAATTAAAAACATGTTTCCACATGGGTGTTCCAGGGTTCTTGTGGGCTGACAGTTTTAGAAATATTTTGGCTGAAAATTATGCTGTGGCCTTCATGAGGTTTTAAAATTATTAAAATATTTTTGCATTTTTCCATGTTTCTTTTTATGCATAATTTTTAATGTAATTTAATTTTACTTTATGGTAGTAATGTAGTTACGCATAAAGTTTCCATTTAAAATAAAGATTGAGAGTGTGAAAAATTTACTACTACAGAATACTTTTATAGGAGATTTCTGTACTAGTAAAATGTCTCAAATACACATGAATGTAAACAAGAGCTAGAAATTAAGCTAAATACTCTGATGAAATCCTATTCCCATGAAAGAAGAGTTTTACCACTGGCTTCAATGAGGCCAAGAACAGACTCTATCATGAGTTTACATCCTTCTATGTAACAACCCTGAAACACGCCTGTTAAGCCAGACAAATAGGAAGTGAGTAAATTTAAGTATGAGAAATAGAAATATGTTGCATAATATTTATTCAATGTTGTACAAAATCTTTATCAAAGGAAGAATAAAAATTAACTTAAGCACTTGCTTACATCATTTGCTGACGTTTGTTTGAAATGGGCAGTATGAAGTGTAACTGGAAAGGCCAAAGCTAGTGGACACAAGTGGTCTATTTGGTGTGCCTCCTACAACTGCACGACACTTAGCTCAACTCTTCCCCCCCCGCCATGCTAGTCAGTTCCTCAGCTGATCAATCAGTGCCTATGTTTTTTTTTTCTGCTGGAAAGCCTGATTAAAAAAAAAAAAAAAAAGAAAAAAAAGAAAAAAAAGAAAAAAAAGAAAAAAAAAGAAAAAAAAAGAAAAAAAAGACCATCTCCTTTTCCAGCTACCTCTTTGGTGTCTCTTCCTTATCTTCTTCCAGTTATTTAGTTCTTGTATTTGCTCTTCTGTCCTATCATCACTCCCTGCTTATCAGTCACGACAGTGAGGTTTCTGGAAAGGAAAAAAGAGTTGCCTTTATAAGGAGAAGTGAACAGTGACTATAGTTTTTATATTACAGGCAGGGCTAGTGGTATCATCCATCATTACAAGGTCTTCTTTACACTGCTGTATAAACTTTGCCAGACTCCAGCCACCATATAGAAACTCTGTGGGACTATTTCACACTTCATTTTTAGGAGCAGTTTCAAAATGGCTCAGGATTTTGGGTTGTGTCTTTTTCTTGTTTTTTTTTTTTTTTTTTCTCTCCTCCCAGCCCTCTGATTGCTTTTTTCGAGGGGGATGGAGCAGTAAGGCTTGATCTCTTCTGAAAAACTTTTGTCATCTGTGATTTGAAAAGTCATCTTGAATTTCAGTCTTAGTGGGAGTAGTCCTTGTCAGAGGCATGCCAAGAATATCTATCTTTTTCTGTCTGAATCTGGATGTGAATCAGACATGATAAATCATTGAAAAATTGCTTTTTTATCCCTCAGACAGCACTGGATTGCTGCACACCTTGTCCACTGAGATTCTGAACCTCTAAATGGAAAAAGGGGATGAAGTCTTGTGTGGGACTGCAACCAAGTACAGACAATGGGAAGCAGAAATGTCTAATACTAACAACTAAAAGTTCAGGTCATAGGCATGTCAAGTTAGGCACCTAAGATTTAGTGAAAATTTCAGTCCTTAATTTTTTTGTGCATACAGAATGATGATTAATGAACAGCTTCTCATATAGTTGTTGTAAATATTTATAAAGTGCATCAGATGCTCTAGCAACAAGCAACATGCAAAAACTCAGAAAGTCACCATTTTGTTTTCAGCATAGGGTACAATTTGTGTACATACATAAACAACACAGGAGCTGAGAAATACCCCAGCTGCACAACAAACAATATGGGAAACACAGAATACTGTTTATCAACTAAATACCATTCATTTTGTGTACGGAAAGAAGTGGAGCCCTGTGGAGAATATCTCTGCTTTTATTATCACAATACATATACCTCAAGGACTGAAGTAACAGAGGCACTGTAGATTTTGCCTGTGCTTTGAACAAAAAAATAGATGTGATGATTCAGATACTACTGATTGCAAGTATGTATTTTTTCCAGCTGTTAACCTCTGTACTGGTGATCTATAATTCATGGGTCCCACAGAGATTTTCTGGGCTAGATAGAAGATCAGAGTATTGCATCCAAACTGACAAGAAAGTGTTGAATATTTTCTTCTGCCTTCTTCTGGCTACTGACAGTGAATTTGTGTGTTCAGAAAGGCTTCTCTAAATCAACACTCCTGTACAATAATATTGCCCCAATGAGAGACTTTAATAATACAAGAAACCAGCACGTTTAAATACATAAAACCCACAGTAGGATAGAGAAACCACAACAACCCAGCAAGCCTCTGCAAGAGCAGCAGTTACTGTACAGAGAAGAGGATCAAGGTGAAGACTGCCATATAAATTCAGCATTTATTAGCTTCAGGAAATTATTTAGTATGGCTGAGGTTGCAAAATGAGAGTGAGAGAGCTGGTAAAATGGAGTTTCCAGGCTGAAATAATCCAGGACTCTTAGCAGTTTGAAAATAATTTCTCAAGTCTGTCTCATTGTCGACCTAATAAGCTAAGTCCTGATTAAAGGAATTATTTGTTTTGTAGATGCTGAAAGACTGATTCTGGAGAAGTTATCACTCACGGAAATGGTTAAAAATGGTAGCTGAGGAGCAAATACTTTGCAGTGTTTAATTTGCTGTTTATACACAGTAAAAAAAAATACTTTGTATTTCATACAACTTTCTTCCTGTTTCAAATGTAGATGTGAAGTTCTTTTCATTCCTCATCACTGTGTGAATAAAGACATTTCTCTGATGTGGCAAAGAAGTATGTTGCACTTATGCCATGGACATTCAAGTATTTCAAATGATGAGTGAAATTATTCCATGATCTCTAATCCTACATGAGAGGAATAATATTTGTCTATATTTTCAGGAAAAAAAAAAATAGACTCCGTAGATTTCAATAAAAATATTCTTATGTTTAGAGCTATACAAGTATCTTAGTCTTTGAAACTCTGAAAAAAGTTTATTTAAACAGTGTTCTCACCCCCCCAAAAAAAAAAAAAAAAAGTATCCTTTAGGTACACCTGCAAGTTATCCTTAGAAGTAAGTTAACACGCAGAAATAGTCCAATACTCTTGCTCAGCCAAGGAGCATAAGATTTTTTTCCAATTTCCTTTTCCAATGTATCTTTGAATGTTACCTGCTTTTTTCTTCACAGTGAACTGTGGTTCTGTAATCATTCTTGTTGTTTTTCCTCATATCCTAAATTCTTATATGTACCTAAATATCTAGTTTCACACCAGTGTTAACCTTTTTTCTATGGTAAAGCTCCTACATGCACAGACAATGTGCTCTTTCTCCAAGTATCTCTAGCATATATGCAGCTTCACCTCACTCTTAGTGGAATCCCACTCCTTTCTCTGTTCTTTTATTTTCATTGATAAAAACATTTTGATCTTAGCTGAGAATTACAGAACATACTAAAGCTTGACACCTCTGCTTTCATATCATGTTTTTTCAGGTGCTTATTCCTAAATCTGGATTTGAAACCATTGTCCTTGCTCATTCTGATATGCTTGGAATACAGATCAAAATTAAGCTCTTTACTTAAAGCAATTTCAAGCATTCTTCTCTTTAATGAATCAAAGTTCTCAGATCAACTAGGCTCATAAACTAGTTCCTGAATATATCAAATGATGTTATGCAGTTGTTCTTGTTTCTTTTCATTTGAGTTTAAAAGAATTGATCGTTAATCTGGTGTTACATTCTAAACCCATTTTTTCTAGAAATATTTCATAAAATAGTAAACAAATATAAACCAGTAGAATCACTGCTTGGTGGTTCAGGAATCCTTTGACGATGAAATCTGCTGCCAATTGCATTCAGGAATATCTAGTTCTTCTCAATACAGGTGGAAAACTATACTAGAATCACAGAATTCTCTGTAGTCATTTTTCTTGTACTTCTGAAGATCTTTATCCATTTCTGACTTCCACTCTAAGTGGCTGTAACAGGATCCCACCATTAAAATGTTAAAAAAATTGTTTCTTTACATACTTACGCCAGGTATTATCCAAAGATTCTACTTATAGATGCCTCAGGAAACTGGAGACTGCATTTATGTGACTAATTCATTTTAAACTCAGTGACTATACCAAAACTGAAGAAGATATTTCAGAAGAAAATTTGAGTCAGTGTAGGTCAGGAAATTTTACTTTCTGGTTATTTTCTATTAAAAAAATAACTAATACTTAAAATTAAATCAGACAATCATAATTTCAAATGAAAAAACAATAAAGTATCACTTGTTATTTCAGTCAACTCTGCTTATAAAATCATCTTGAATTCCCAAATACCATTTGTTGATCAGAAACTGCATTTTTCAGTGAGAGAACTGTTCATCTGAAAAAAATTCCCTGTCTCTTTTAATCTTCACACTACTCTGTTTTCTTAGAATTAGCTTCACAATTCTTGCTGCAGCTGTGGAAAAATGTTACTACACAATATGGACAGACTAAATATCTCTCATTATGTAGTATTCTAAAGGTCTGCAGTAAAACTTCTGTGCACACCCTTAACATATGATGTGAGCAACAGCAATTTGGGTAGTGAAAAATGTTACAGCTGAGAAATACAAATCATGACTTCTGCTGTTTGCATTGGAAAATGAAGGTATGCATTTCTGCCCTACTTCTCTGTAGTCTTTGCTTTCTAATATCTTCACTTCTATCCAGCAGGTATAATGGAGGGGGAACAGCAGAAAAAATAAAATAAATAAATAAAAAGGCTTTGATCCTTTCTCTTATAATCACACAGAATCTTTTTTCAGAAGAGCTAAATGCCTGGCTGGCAGTTCCTCTTCTTGAGCACCTTACTGTCCTTAGCGGGACGTTTGAGTCTGCTTCATTCTTCTTGAATACAAGCTGTTCAATAATCCAAGATGCAAGTGTTAAAGGGCATGCATCCTTAACGTTACTCTTTTAAAATAAATACTTGCAGGTCAACCTCTTGCTCTGTTCAGAGAATCTCATCCTTTCTGGAACGCTTTCCTAGTGGAACTGCTTCTACAATAAAACTGTGTTGTGTTTTCAGACAACAGAGCTAAGTGTCAGGAACACAAAACCAATGGGAAAGTGAGAGGGAAAAATACTTTGGTGAAAACAAAGAGCAACAACATGACTAGAAGGAATATATTTCAAGTTCCTATTAAACAAAGGTTGTGGCTAATGAGTCAAAATTTGTTTAGAATAGAATATACCCAGCTGAAATTACCTACCAGCTTTTATAGCTAAATATTATTTCTCTAGAAAATGTCTTTTAAATTATCTACAGGAAGAAACCACTTTCTTTCAGGAAAAAATATGTTCTCACATACTAATATTTAAGCAAGAAATAGAAAACAAAGATTCAGCAATGTTCTCACTAGGACCAATACAGTTTCAGTCATATTCAGATACAATTGTAATACATTATCCCATTGTGTGTGGTGACAAGGAAGGAAGGAAGGAAGGAAGGAAGGAAGGAAGGAAGGAAGGAAGGAAGGAAGGAAGGAAGGAAGAGACGCCGAAAAGTTTTTGTATGCTTAGACAAAAGTGGGTTATAACAATTTTTTCTTCCAAGAAAACTGCCAGGAAAGTTTCGAGAGATTTCAGACTTTATCAACTCAAACATTTTACAAGCAGCATCTCCTCCTTTTCTCCTAAAATCCCCTCCACAAACCCAACCTTCTTCGCTCCTCTCACAAGATATAGACTCTACAGACCCAAAACAAATACAGAAATGTCCAGCCCATGTTAGGCTACAGCAAGATCAGTGGGTAGAGTGATTTCAACTGAAATACATACTGGAAGATCTCAAACTAGTTTGTTTGTTTTTGTTTTTTTTTTTTTTTTAAGAATAGATTGTTCAGAGACATGACAAAAAGCAGTGCAGCTTTGGTTTCTTTGGTATGGCAAACAGAAAGGTTAACAATGAACTGACTCCATTTTCCCTCACAAAGAGGCAAAAGGAAATGACAGAAAGACAGCCCATGCTTGTTCACAGTATTTTCCACGTATTATTATTATTATTTTATAAAGCAAACGAGCCATCTCAATGTAAAATTGAAGAAAAAAAGTACCCATTTCACATGCACCCTGAAAGGGAAGGAAAAACTAAATAAAATCTAATATCTATTGTTTCCTAAATCTTCAGTGATACTAGCAACCATGAGGTGAATCTGGGCAAATCCTTTCCAACTACATTGGGATAAGATATGTTTCTACAAAAGTCTTGAAGAGAATCTGAGAAAGACTTGGAAAGGTCATTATGAAAAGATTAAAAAATCAGTTGTAGTTTATTTCCTTGTGCCAGGAAAATCTGTTCTACCTCTGCTGCTAGATGACAGTGAAAGAAAGTTGCATTGAGGGAATAGGTTACAGTTAATCTCAAGAAGTAACACCATTTATCCTCAGATTCAGTTACAACAAAGGAAGACTGACAAAATTAAAGTTGTGAGAAAGGATGAGTTCTCTACTTATAACTACATCAGGATGGCAATCCCCAGGGAAGGAAAATAGCAATCTAACTTAAAGGACACACATTAACACTAAAACGAGTGAGTATAAAGTAGCATGACTATGCTTGCTGTGAAAATTAGGTTTGTGTTTACAAATAGCCAAAATGAAGCCAAAACCAAATTGTTTAAAGATTTGTATTTTCCTTGTTACTTTTGATGGTAAGAGACTATATCCTCCACCCTGAAACGGTATGATTATCTTAGCACAAATCAGCCGTCATGCAGAAATATCAGCTTCAGTGGTCTGTCTCATGCAAAATGTCAGGCTTGATAATTTGAATAAACCTTTTTACACTGAAGTGTAATGAATTCCTAAGAATTTGCACACACTAAATTGGGAGTTAGGATTCTCAAATACAAATTTCTCATAAATTACAGAAGTGGTTTTTTAGCTGAAATTATAAAGTTCTTAAACTGCAAGAGGTGGATTAGGTCTTTTGTGCCATCCCATGCAAGATAACTAATATAGTGTGTTCATTAATCTATGTCATTGGAGTATTGAACATACAACAGCTATCAGATTTTCTACATTTGATAGCACCTGAGAGGTCACTGGTAAGGTCAAAGACTTTGCTAGCACAAATTATGAGACCTTTTCTGGTAGATAAAGATACACTGTAATAAATACTGACTATAAAGCACCAAAATCTGTTTCAGGAAAATATTGAAATGAATTGATTTATCTTTTGTGTAAGAACTTGGGGAAAGGATGGGCAATGTTAGACTAGTTTATCTTCTGTTGGTTTTCTCTGCTGAAGCACTTCTTGCATTCTCCCTTTAAGGTTCAGTATCCTGATTGTTTATTATTTGGAAATTAGTCTTCTTAATATAGATTAGGTAGATTTATCAATGTCTATAGCATCACACGACTATTGCTGGTTGGACAGCCTTTCATATAGCTCCTTAATTCACTAAGAAGCATAATGAAATTTAGCCTAGCTATCTTGAATTAATCACATGTTGCCATGTGGAATCTAAACGTAAGTGAACCTGAATGAAGTAGAGTGCATAACCTGGATCATTCAGTATCACTGTGTTCATCCAGCTCAGACACTTCCATTTGCTCCCTCCCCAGATTCTTACAGACCTAGTCATGAGGTACTGTAAATATTTCTTCACAAAGGAGAAAATTCTAATGAGAATCTTGCTTTAAAACAAATATGCATGGAGTACTTGAAGTTCTACTTATTTGAGAAACTGAAATAAATCCACTCTATTCCATTAGAATGATAATGGAGTGATTCAAGGTTTTAATTTCCAGCTCCTAAAACCCAGGAAATTTTTCAAATAAATTTCCAATCATACTTTATGGTAAGGCATTGCAAGGCCCTAGATAGCTCCACAGGAGCCTAAAGGTTTTACATGTGTGAAATCCATGACCTTAAAAATTTGATAGTGTCCCTTTGATATTGGATAAACCTCAGGTCACTCAGCTTTAGATGTAAGGATACATTTCTGAAATATTTACTACCAGTTGTAATGTTTATTATGGGTGTTGTTTCAAAGAAGTCAAGAAGTTTGATCCTTAGCTCCCTTGGAGAAGTAGTACAAACACAGACATGGTCCTATACCCCCTTCCTGCCAGCTAAAGTTTGCTTTAATCTTGTATTTCATTTGGAAGCATTTCAGGCCTGTTCTAAATTTGACTAGCTAACAGCTAGAGAAGATAGCTAGCAACTAAATAAAATCTTTTTTGAGCTAAAATACTGTGTAGATATACTTATGATTTCCAAGCTGCTCTCTAGGCTGTTGTCCACTCTGAAGTGCCGTAACAGTTAAAGCTCAGAAAATACAGGCTCAGATTCATCCAATGACACTGTCACAAGAAGTAAATGTTCAGAAGGATTAAAAGCAGAATGCTATTTAAATAATATTTAACCATCATTTCCAGTTGGTTGCACCCATCCCATTGTGTCTGTGTTGTAATAGATTTTTAAAGAAAAGCATTCAGCAGTGCAGTACATGATTCTCCCATTCTTCTGTTGAGAGTTCATGATTTTTGTTGTCACTGTATGTCTGTATTTTTCTCCAGCATCCCTTTTCTTTCCTACATTTCTTTTTTTTTTTTTTTTAATATCCCCATAACTCTTTTATTATGTGATGTTAGTTTGTTGCTCAGCTTCTCCTTGTGAATTCTCTGGTACTGATCATGGCACAATCTTCCTTCTCTCTTCTGATCTGAATGCTAGCATTGTCTCTGCATTACTTGTTCCACAAGATCTATGCTTGGTTACAGGTAAATAGCCAGTGAACTTCACAGTAGCTTGATAGACAAAATGACTTAGTTGCCAGTTTAAAAACCTAAATGTACGACTTTCTCTCTACCTTTCACACATCATGTCTAGTTAAAAAAAGAAAAGCCAATGGGTCATGATCTTATTTTTGTTGTGTTACTCCACTTCCATGCACAATTCTGACTGGAAGTGCTAGTTGATCTTGAATTATAAATATGTGATAAAAAATAATAAGCAAGTAATACCCACAGCCAGATGTCTTCTTTGATAATTAATATTACTGCTAGAAGGCTATTTATTTTATGACCATGGAAAATCATAGCTAAAAAGAACCTAAAAAGCCAATTAGCTAATGTCTCAGACACTGCATGTAGTACATCTGGATAATTCCTATCCAGTATGTGCTTAATCTGCTTTAAAATTTCCAGTAAAAAGTCATCTTGGGGGAGATGAAGCAAAGACCTTTTTTGTCTTTTCTGTTTCACAGACTTCTTTTTCTGATTCATCAACCTTTCTTTCTGAAAATGAAGGCCTTTACTGGTTGTGAATATTAACTAGACCACTGTGCTGCTTACAAACACGTTTTAATTTTGAGAAATATTAGTATGTCTTTCTTATTTATGGGTTATATTTTTGGAGTGGATTGGTTTCTTTGTATTCAAACCAGGGTACATGAACGTTTTCTCTTTTTTCTTTTTTTTCATAGTTTACGTTTGTTCAAACTTACATTCTTAGTTCTGCCCCCTGGAGTTTTTCTGCTTCATTTACAGAATATTTTAGGAATGGGGTCCAAAATTGGAACACTTTATTCTACCCTTTAAAGTTGACAAAACATTTTAAGAAGCTTAGGAATTGGTAAGCATTTAGGAATGCTTACCTCCCTTATGTAATATATACCTCATCAGGAAGATGCTTGTCTTTTTGTAATTGTAATCTCCTTTATCATAAACTTAAGATACATTTTCATCTCCTTATCATTCTCTGGAGTGCTGCTGCCTAGATAGTAATTTTGCATTTATATATTTGAATTTCTTTTCTGAATGCAATGTTATGTTCATGTCTTCCTTAAGGTTTACTAATTCCATCTCCAGTTTATTAAAATAATTTTGCATTATTGTTCTGCTTTGCAACCTCCTTACATTCTGGTATCATCTGTTAATAGTTATGCTTATTTTTCAGTCACTAATGGAATCATTCAGTGGCATTAATAGTCTTGACAGTTTTTTAAAAGAGTATGCTTTCTATACGTTCCCAGATTGACCATCAACTATACTCTGAAATAGGGTTTGAGTTTTTTACTTAGTTAAGTGTCCACATTCCAGCAATTACATTTTGATTATAACTAAGTAGATTGCTTGGAAGAATGTTAATGTGCATGGTGGCAAATGACCTGCTAATATCACCATCTATCATACTTTTCCCTTACCCAGAAGCTAGTTACCATGTCAAAGAAGGAAACTAGATTAGTTTATACTGCTTTTTCTTGATATACCTCTATTGCCCATTTTTCTATTACAGTATTGACCTTCAGTTATTTACAAATTGATGAGTCATTTGGATCAGTATCTTTCAGGCATACTGTCCTTAAAAAGCTATAGTGATGCTCATAGAGCTGTTGTTCACTGAGCTCACTCAGATGTATGTACACAGCATTGTGCTCAGCAGTAGTCACTGTTACCAATCTCAACTGTGAGTAGCAGATTTATCTATTTTGATATTCTGGATCCTCTTCTGAAGATGTTACCTATTACTGAATTTGATCTCCTCGTATTAATAGTTCTGATCTTAGGGGTTTTTTTTGGGTGTCCTCTTGAATTACCCTCCAAAGGGTGGAAGGTTGTGCAATGAAGTCTGAAGAACAGAAAGCTACTTTTAGCTGCTGTCGGTATTTTCCGAAATGGCTGTAACAAATTTTTTGCTCTTCCAACAATGAATGTTTCTAATTGCTTTTCTTTTAACATATCTCGTTATAATTTTCCCCCCGCTTCTTCCTCTATGGGAATATTTCCCTCATAACTTTGCAAGTGGTTTAGAAGGAATTCTGTAGGCAACAGAGGCAACGTTCATACTCCAGCAATGACACTATAGCATGTCCTCAGACAGAAGGCAGCCCTGTCCTCAGACAATTTCAGACATTGGGAGCCCTCCCATTGAAGAGTTTAGATCACAAAGAGAGTTTCAATGTGCTGGCAGGCAAGACACTCAGAAAAATCAATCTGAATGAATGAAAGGTATGCTTCAAAGGTGGGCATGCTAAAAATCAATGAACCCCCCAAAAAGGAATAAAAATTGATCTTGCTTGTACTTAGTCTACTTCTCTTTGAAAATAAAGTACATTAAGACCAGTTTAGATTTTGAATCAGCTCGGCATAGAGTAGTTTAACAATGCTTAACACTTTAAGAATTGATTAATTTCTGAGAATTACTGTATTTTCTTTGTGCCTTCTGCAGCACTAGGCACATTGCTGGTACTTGAAATAAATAATTAAAAATACTTAACATTTGTATTTTCTGGATTTTGTCTGCCTGGAGTTATAAGATAAAGGATTTTAGTAGAATCATGAGAGTAATATGCTAGATTAAGTTTCTTTTTTCTTTCCTATTTCTTGCTAGAAACCTGCAAAATCCATTCTAAATCCTTTTTAAACACCTAAAACAATCAAACAGGAAAAAAAAAGTGAAAAGCATTTGTACATGGAAGCTAATGCATTATCCTTACAGTCACTGAACTCTCCTTCCCGCATCAACCTAAAAAACTGGAGTATCTCTGCATTTCTATAAAACCTAAGATGCCATTATCAGCATCTGAGACCAGTGCAACAATCATATTTACTGGACATTGTACAAACAAATGGATGAAAAAAAAAGGTTTTTGTAGGTATGTACATTTTTAGCAATTTTTATTTTGCCTCACATTCTACAGTAAGAAAAGTCAAGAGCAAATGTGCTGGCTTCCACTTCAGCAGATTAGCTCAGACCTAGAATCGCTTTTCTGTGAACAGAATTTGTCCTCTTGGTAACGGGCAAAAAGAGACAGTAAGCCTCTTGCGGGGATTGGGCAGCAGAGACCCCAGGGATGAAGAGACTCAGCTGGACCCAGCCATATGGAAGAAACTAGGGACTCCCTTGAGCATATCCAAACTACACCTTGCTGAAGGCTTAGTCATCCCTGCCGGGGGTTGCCATCTATGAAAGACAAATCACTTCAACCTATTACTGGGGTCTCAAGAGCTGTTATAAATTGCGTGGAACTGAATTCATAAGCATGGAAAACTATAAACAGTTAAAATTTAGTTAAAAGTCTGATGCACTTAGTATTTTCCTAAGAATGCTATAGAGGCACTGACAATAAACACTTCAGGAAAATTTATCAGGAACATTGTCTATATTTAGAATAGTTTTTTTTCAAATGGAAGGTTTTTACTAAATGAGTACAGCAGCGTTAATGTTGCTACTCGACATTTTTCAACACATGGAATAAGACTTGCCCATTTTATTTTATTTTCGAAAATAATTCACAGGAGATTGTGGTGTGTTTCACACTCATATGCAATCGAAGGAAATGCCAAGAAAATCCTCTTTCTTCTTTCGTAGCGACTGCTGCACAAAACAGACAAGACGACCCTCGGTGAGACGCTCGAGATATTTACAAGTGCAGCAGGCGACGTTTCAGTCCCCCTCCCTCTCCAGGCAAAACACACACAACCACCGCGGCGGACCTGGGCCCCGCTCCCTCTCTTTTCTCCCTCGCGGGGCGCTTTGACACCCGCAGGCTACGGTTGCGTGAGAAACTCCGCGCAACAACTCCTCGCTGCGTGCGGCGAGGGGATGGAGAGCAGCTCCGCCGCGCTCCCTGGGGGTTGGGGGGGACCTGCTTCCCCCGGCACCACCGCCGCCGCCGCGCTCCCCGAACTTTCATTCATTGTTCGCATCGCTGCGAAGCTCCCCCTCCCCGTCTCGCC
>JAAGNO010024736.1:0-13901 GCA_033439905.1 Ceryle rudis
AAAAAGGGAGGGGGGGGAATCCCGTCCAACTCTGTCTGGCCACAGCAACCTGCACGATCTCCCTCGGCCGCCCGGGTAGCTTTAAGCACAGCTAAAAATATTCCCCCCCCTCCCCGCGGCCACCCCCGGAGGATCAAATAGCAGCAGATTGGAATTGAGAATGTGATTAAAGCATCGGGGAGGAAGGAGGGAGGGAAGGAAGGAGGGAGGGAGGGAGCGGCGGGGGCAGGCAGACTGCCCACCCCCCAGCCGCGCTGCCCTCGGCCGGGCCCTCCAGGAGGGGCACCGAGATGTCCCTGCCTGCATCCCTGCCTGCCCCAGGGCAGAGCCAGCCCGCCCCGGCATCCCTAGGGAGTTGCTTTGTTTGGCTTTGGTTTTATTTATTTGATTTTAATGATTTTTTTTTTCCCCCATTATTTTCCAGGGGCCCAGACAGGGGTGGGCAGCTCAGCCCCAGCCCTATCGCTGTGGGGTGCTTGTGGGTGTGGACACGACTCCCTCCAGCATCCCACCATCCTTTCCCTGCTCGGGAGAAGCAGCACAACAGCGAGTCAAGGACTGGAGACCCCAGGATCCCCTGCCCCATTTCCATCCTAAGCCTTCACCCCTCCATCTGCTACATCACCCGGGGAGGCTTTTGCAGGAGGTGAGATCCTGATGTACATCTGAGGTTGGGTGGCTCAGAGAGGGGCTGTAAAGGGTGATGGGGCTTGTCTGCAGGCAGATGGGCATCATCTGTGCCCACCCTGTGCCAGAGGCTGCAAGCACTTTCAGAGCAGCAGCTAAAGGATGAGAAAGTGGATGTAAGGCCAGCAGCAACAGGAGGAGGAGAGCTCTGGTCTCCCCAGCGCAACCTCTCCTTGCTGATGCTGTAATAATGTTGCTGGGAGGAAGGTGGAACAGCCACTGACATTTCAACATGAAGAGTTATGCTCATATGGCCATTTCCATGGAAATCACACACATCTTCCAAAAGCCAAAATGGACGAAAATCAAAGGATCCCTTAATTAAAGACATGAATTAATTCTGGCACCTCTTGCAACCCCTTCCAAAAGCAGCTCATTCTCAAGGGATGCCAAAGGAGTGATACTCCAGGTGCATGCTGCATTGTGGAGTGTCCTCAACACACACAAGAAACACCCCAGTTGCCTGATACTGGGAGCTGGCAGCCTTCCTGCACATATTCCATCGTGGATGGAAGATGCCACTGGGGACCAGGCTGGTGACAGCAGGATCCAGAAGGTGCAGGGGAAACAAAATAAACTTTCCCAGTGTATATGGGACAGCCAAGACCTGGCTGAGAGCAGCAGGTCCAAGCTAAGATGCAGTGAGATCATCTCTGAAAACCTCTCCCACGCTCTGCCACATAGCTGGGAAGATTTTTGTTCAAGTTCCTTCCCCAGCCTTCTAGATGACGAGGCTTTGGCAAAGGCTATTTCATGATGCCTGTGCCCTGCTTTACCTTTTCTCTGGGCCTGAACAGGGGAGGGAGATAAAACGGCGATAAACCACGTTTAGAGGAATAACCCCTGTCCCCAAAGCCCCCAGCCCTCAGCTGGGGGTGCTGGTGAAGGACACCTGAAGTGAACCATCTGTCCTGAAATAGATCTGTCTCAGAGGGCAAAAGGCAAATTGAATGAAAAATAAGTTACTATTTTTGAAGCCTGAATCCAGTTGTTATGGCAACCAAAGCCTTGCGCATGGTGCTGGGGAATGGCTCCAGCCCCAGTGCTGCCTCCAAACCCAGCGGTCAGAGAATCACAGGCAGCTGGGAGCAGCTAGGTGGTGGGATGCAGAGATGTTCACACTCACACCACCCATACCCTGCTGGGTCATGTCCTTTCCCCATATGGCAGCTGTCCTCATGTATCAGCTGGCCATGAGACCACCTTGCTTTTCCTTCCTCCCCCATCCCTGGTGCAAAGATCTGAGTGATTGTAATGCTAGAATCACAGAATAATTTAGGTTGGAAGAGCCCTTTCAGATAATTGAGTCCAACCACTAACCCAGCACTGCCAGGGCACCACTAACTCATGTCCCTCAGCACCACAGCTCCACGGGGGGCTTTGAAACCCCTCCAGGGATCATGGGGACTCCACCCCTGCCCTGGGCAGCCTGGGCCAGGCCTGGACAACCCTTGCAGGGAAGAAATTGTTCCTCAGCTCCAATGTAAGCCTCCCTTGATGCAGCTTGAGGCCATTTCCTGATGACAGGTCCCAGCGGGATCCCAGCTGTGAAAGGTGTGAATATCCACCCCTTTGGGTGCTATAATGGTGGCGTGAGGCTCTCCTGGCAGTGCACACTGTAATCACATGTCCCCAAGGAGGGAAGTTTTCCTGCGCTAATGCGCAGGAGCTGAAGCCAGCAGGTAAGGAAAGAGACAATTTGAGATTAAAATCTGCCATCTCTTAGCAGGAAAACCTCCCTGCAAGTGAAGAAACTTTGGATGGGTAGAAGGAGTTATGGGACACATGGATGGGTTGGCAGCAGCTGTAGTGGAGGCAGAGGCAAATGTTGGGGGCAGCGTGGGGGGCAGGACCTGCTGAGGGGTGGCAATGGGTCATGGTGCTGTGGATGCAGAGCAGCAGGGTGCCTGGGCAGGACCACTTGGGTTTAAGCCATTTGGAGGACTCTCCTCACCAACACCTGGAGGGTAGCGAAATGTGGGGGAACCTAGAGGGTGTCTTATCCATCGGGGGCTGCTGGGATGTTGATGGCTCCATCACTCCTCACTGCTGTGTGTGCATCACTCATGAACCCTCCTGGATGAGCTGCTACCTGAGGCATGAAACCCATCACCCTGTGCTCCCCAGCAAGGCCCTACTTCCCCAACATTAATTCTTTTCAGGACCAAGCCCTTGATTTCAATCCAGTTTCCAGACGTTCCTATTCCAGTCACCTGGGTTTGGGTTCGGTTTGGGTTTTTGTATTTTTTTTGTCTGCAATTTCTATTATGTCCTAAAGAGCTGCTCCCTGGACCCGGCAGCCCGGGACAACCCTTGTCTGAAATGGTCTCCTTCCCACACCTGGCTGTCCTGCAAGCTGTGGATCCCCAAAAGCAGATGTCCCCCGGGCCACTGCGCCAGTCGTGAGGTCCCCAGAACGGGCTGTGCCAGCCCGCTGTCCCATCTGCTGAGCCTTGGGGACCTCCCGTGGTACGAAGCAGAACTGCAGAAGCGTGAACCGTGCAGGGTTTGACTCTGCGGGGTCTGCAGGGACCGCGACAGCAACGTGGCAGCCGCGGTCAAGGCTGGGAGGGGGACAGCGGACTCAGCTAGTGTCTCTCATCCGGCTGCCGACCCCGGTGGGTCCTGCTTAGCTTTAGAACGCCGCTAACCCCTCCAACCCCCCCTCCGCCCCCCCTTTCCCCAATCAACTCGGCCGCCGCCACGCGAGCGCATGCGCAGCTCCTGGCGGGGCGGGGCGGGCTCCGGCGGCTCCGGCCCGGCCACATGAGGCGGGGAGGACGGAGGCGCGCTGGATGGAGGGGCGGGAGCCGGGCCGCGGCCGGCTGGGGAGAGGGGCTCAGCCGCAGCGGGGGTTCAAAGCCCCCCGCCTCGCTGCTGAGGAGAACGGCGTTGGTACGCGGAGCGGGATTCCACTTGCAAAGGCCGTCTCCCTTCCCTTCTCAGAGCGGGGGCCGCGGGCCCGCAGGGCCGGCGCTGCTTCTCTAGAGAGGGGAGACGGGGCCACCCCTCAACCTGGGACAGCCCCTGGCCGGCAGAAACAGGGCTCGCTGCTCCCCCGTGAAAGTTCCGGCTGTTCTCGAGCTGTGGGAGGAAGTTCCCATCACTCAAAACAAGTCTTTCTTCTTTGATTTGCTTTCTCCTGCACCGGCAGCATCTTTTCTAGACCCTAGAGACGGCTAGAGATAGGGTGAAGCTGTTTACTTGGGGTCTAGAGAGACTCTTTTTCAGAATCTCCACAAGCATTCATCACCCTCTGAAGGACTACTAAGGAATTATTAGGGAAAAAACACACAAAGGAGGTTGTGCAGCCCACTGAGGAAAAGTGCTAGTGCTGGCAGACCCCAGGAAGGGACCTCAAATGGAGCCCTGCAACTCACCTGGGCCATTTGTGTACCCACAGCTGAAAACCTGGTACCTTCTTTTCAATAACATCTGGTTTATGCAAACATAGGGCTGAGATGAATAGAAGGAAATGTTTAAAACAAGGCACAGACTGAGGTCAACAATCCCATGCGAGATGGTTCAAGAAGCCCTTTCAAACATCTCATTAACAGCATGACAGCTTATAGCATCCTGACACTAACAGCGCCCAAGGGTAAGGAGCCTGACTTCTGCACAGAGCCAGCTTTACAGGGCTAGAACAGAGCTACAGCGGGCACGTGCAGGATTGCTGCACGTCAGACAGCAGTAGCCTTCTGGAGACCTGTCTCTCCACAATAGAAGCAGCTTCTCTGGGCTGTGCATCAGGGGTGTTGCGATACAATGGACCTGAAGCCGATCAGAAATAGCTATGCCTCCACATGCAAGGTTTCCTGGCTCTGGAGCCCAAGGCCAAAGGAGGACACAAACAGGCTCTGGTTTTACCCAGCCATTCCAGTATCAAACTCACGTGTTTGGTTGTGTTGTTTTTTTCTGGGGGGTGCTGGTGGTGGTAGAGGGATTGGGGAAGCAATTCCTCCCTACCAGGGAAAAACCTCATTAACATTAAATTAGAAAAACAAAAAACAAAAAACCAAAACCCCATAACATAGCATTTCTTTTAAAGTTTTTATTATGCAGAACATAGAATATATTTCAATGGATTTTTTTTTTTTCCCCAAGCAGTTTTTTCTCCAGTGAGTTTGGTTTTTTTTTTCTTTTCTTCCTTTTTTTAAACATGCATTGTTACCTTTTTAAAGCCAATGTACCATTCAGTTTTATTTTCCCTGCCCACAGAGCATCCAACTTCATGTTAATCCCAAGTGTAAAAAAAATTAGACATCTGGCATAAAATATTTGGGGGGAGCCCATTTAAAAATTTTATCTAAAATGTCTTATCTACAAAAAAATCCAATATATATGTACATTATAGCAACACAGAGGCATAAGAATACAGTGCAGTTTAAGACAAAGTGCTAAGACTTGCTAATTCTGCCCAGGGCTTGTGGAAATGTGGGCCACCATTGGCTTTAGGACTGCTTAGTCTAAAGCCTCAGGCTCCAATGTTCCTCTTATCTCTTTCAAACTGTTCAGAAGTTGTTAATTTTGGAAGGGTGGAGATGCATTTAGCTTCATATACCGTTAGGGGGTAGCAGAAATACTGTCTGAATAGGATGACATTTGGCCAAAAAAAAGAGAATACTTTACAGCGGTCAGGTGGTTTGGTGCATGTTTCACATCATCATGGATATTTTTGGAACAGCACCAACCTTTGGCATATTCAAGTGAGACCTGTTCACCCATTGTTAAGGAAAATAAGTTTGCTAGCTGCTGCTGCTTCTGAGGTCGCTGACACTCTCAATAGTTCTCCTGCTTTCAGCAGCCCAGAACAAGTTTCTGATGCTTGCTACATAAGAACATTGGTGCAGAGAACAGCACTATTTTAGGCCTTCACATACAGACACCTCTTTTGCTCCTTAAACAGCTGCTAGCCAAGGTCAAACACAAATTGAGTTGAACCTCTCCCTCCCAAGAAAACATCTGTACATACTGCTTAACTAACAACACAGAATATTCTTCTATGGGTTAAAATCCACTGCATTCTTCAGTCAGTTTTAATTTCAATTCTTCATACCAAGCATCACAGTTTAAGGCCTTCAACACACACCACAGTCATCATCTCCTTCACTCAGACCCTTTTGGGGATGTAAATGCAACAGCTCCAATGTCTGCGCCAACGGCTTCTCTCTTTAGTGAAAGATAAAGCACAATACTTCACACAAACACTTCATGGTTGTGCTCTAGCTTCACATCCAAATCCAGGTGAACAACTGTAAGGCTACGGACATTTACTGGAATACAAACCATCACAATGGCATCTGAGTTGTTTTGTTGGGATTTTTGTTTGGTTAGGTTTTTTGTTTGTTTTTGTTTGGTTTTCTTTCTTTCTTTCAAAACCGTGTTCAAGTTACGCATGTCAAATGACTGGTGCTTTTCCTAAACAGCAACCCAGTGCCACTTGGGTGCCAGGTCCAGCACTGAAGCCAGTGCTGGGGCTGACTGGGGGGTCATACTGGGCATTCCCAGACTGCTCTGTGCTTCACTAGGGTTAAAACAGAACAGACTGCAGTTACCCTCAGATAGATGCCACACAGATGCCAACACCCTTGACACTTTCACAGGCTGAGTATAAACTGTAAAAATAATACATATAAACTGTAAAATTTCGACTGAGCATTGTATATTGGGATTAATCTCCACAAGTTTCTTTCTCTGTGATGCAGCAAGGGAGCTCATGCTTAGCACTCCAAATCCAATGCTGCAAGGTGTTCTCTTAGATGAAATGGAGAGCTCATACTCATGGCTTTCCTCCAACCTTTCCCCTGATCTGCCTGAAGGGATAACATGGCTTCTGCAGGAGCAAACAGCTATAAGCCAAATACTTTCCAGAGGTAAAGAATTTACATTTTGCACAGAAGAGAAGGAAGTATTTGCTTTGTGTGGAAAAGTTTTAGAGGAGTATCTTTGGGCCATTCCTGTCTTAGGAATGCTTGTTCAAGTACACATGAAAGATCCCTGCACAGCTGAGAGTAAGTGATGATTGACTGCCCCTTTTCTCCATCTCTGCTCTATCAGTCCTTCATCCACACAGCACAGAGCTGGGTCACTACTTCCATGGGCACACTTGTCTTTCCTGCTCTGTGTGAAGGTGTAGCTCTGACACTGGCTACCACTTCTGCACTCTTAGAGGAAACAGCAAAAGGAGAATGGATGATCCTTCACTGAACGACTTCATCACGGTAAGATGTTCAGTCAATTCACTCCTGAGTCTTTGCTTAAAGCAGAAGCATGCTACACCAGTAACCCAAGAACTGGAGCAGCTCTTTAAGGATGCTACTTAGAAGGGAAAAAAATTATAGAAACTAAACAATGACTTAAATATACCACATATGCAGATACGATCCAAAAGTTTGTGTCTTGTGTAAAAAAAAAAAAAAGAAACAAAATAGAAAGCCCTGAATATTTTAACACAAAACCCCTTGGTTTCTTGTCTGCCAAAGCACTGAAGAAAAATTATGAATCAGGCTCCTTAAGACAAAGGTCTACTTGGGAAGGCCAGTTTCTAACAAGATGCAGAGCTCTCACTCTTCGCTGATGCTCAGTAATAGGAGCTTCTCATTTTTTCTTAAGAGTAGAAGAATATGGCCATCAGCCTTGAAAACTGTAGTGGTTCTAAACTCTCCACTCAGCAGAGGCAAAATCTTGCTTACTAAGTTCTTCAGAGAGGTACTGGTAAGGTAGCTGTTGTATATTTATGAGTAAGTTTAGTCAATGTACAGTACAGGGCAAAAGCCTTTGTTCAAAAGCAGCCTTCATTTTCTTTTGAAATTTGCATCTCTTAAGAAATACCAGGAGTCATTTTCAATTAGAATGTCTCAGAAAAGTTGGCAGGGACTGAAGTCTATTTCTTAAGCAGCTTTTCTTCCTTTGTGATCTCTCAATATTGGTTCTTTCATTCACTTCTACTGCCAGGACAAAAAGGAGACACATTTCTGGCCAGTACATAAATATCAAAGCAGCAACCCATCCTACACATACCGTGACAGTGTACACACTGTAGGTTTGCCCAGTACAAACCAGCAGTGGTCTGCTTCTTTGGTTGTGGGAGTGGAGTTTTTTTAGAAGAAGTGAAAAGATATTCCTGGCTTTCGTGCTCAGTGAATTAATGACTTAGAAGTGCAAAATCTTGGACTTTCAACTTCTTACTCTTTCAGAAGCAGATTCAGCAGGCACCCCTGAATGAAAGGCCTCCTGAGGGGAGGGCAGTGGGAGGGAAGTTGCTTCCCAAAAAGCATATGGCAGAGCTGAAATGTAACCAAGCAGTTTGCAAATGTGACTAACTGCCTGAATGATTTCTGAAATGTCTTTGCAATACAGAATTTAAAGTCATATGCAGATAGTGTGACATAGCATAAAGATACTAAATGGCCAAAATCTAGCATGAACACAATTTCCTCAACAACTGCAACTGGAATCCCAATGGGGACCAGTAATTTTCACTGACAGTTCCAGAAGTGCTATACAGGAGTTATCTGAATTACTGAGATTTATCCAGATGTTCTCCCTTCTAAAGAGAAGCTGCCTTAAAACTGAATCCCAGAGACAAAATTAAGACTCAAGAGTTGTAGAAACTATGATAATCCACTTCTACCTTAATACATCACAGTTTTCAAACTGACTTGACTACAGGGGAGACACAAGCACGCTGTACATCTGGGAATGCTCAGAACAGCTCTGTACTGACCCATGGTTATGCCTTCAAGTTGGTTGGTTTTGTCCAATCCACTAAACCACTCCATGATCAAGTCAACAGGACCAGGGCTGGAGTCAAGGCTTCCCGCACTAACCTCCTCTTGTTCCCTACTACTCCAGAAAGAGAAAAAACCAATGGCTTTTGAGGTAAAGCTTCTTGAAGTTAGAAACCAGATCACCTGCTGGAATGCTAGAGCTCGTCCTGGGCAGAATGCAGACAAGAAAGTAAGCTCACCTATTGCAGTTTACTCACTCTGTGGCTGAACAAATGACATTGTTCCATAGCTATTAAAGTTGCACATCCAAGCCATAGACTTCTGGAGCAAAGCATGTGCACAGTCCAAGAAGGTGAGCAAATCAGCATTAGTTATCTGGACCTATTTAGAAACAGTCAATTTTAGTTCTCATCTAATTGCATTTCTGAAATGCAATGGTAGAAAACTGAATCAGTCTTGAAGTTCTGTTACACTGATATGGAACAAGATCTATAAATGTATGAAGATAGATATGCTATAAAATAGCCAATTCTGCTTTAAATCACCAGATCTATTTGCAGAACTGCTCACTTATAGTGACCAAAGCACTTCTTTCCTGTTAGCTGCAGACTGAACACAAAAGAGCTTCAAAAAAATTACTAATTTTTTTTTTTTTTCCCCAGCACCAGGTAAATAGCTTTGAGCTGCACTCTGCTTTAGAAAACTCAGGTCACCTGCAAAAAGCATCACACTAACGCAAACTGAAGAGCTCTCCCCATCCAACTGATACGATGTTAAGGCTTTACTGTCTCTGCAGAAACCCTACATGTCCAAGGTAAGAAACAAACTATACTGCAACTGACTCCTGTTATAAAATTTTTGGTTCCACTTCAATGATCCATTCCATTCACTGAAAGAATTCAGGATGCTATGGCTAAGTAGCAGATCGCCTCTAAGGTGTGCTAGAGCAAAGGTGTCTGGTTTAAACTTTGATCAGAGTAAGACACTGTGGAAATGGTAAATAAAGATTCCAGACAGCAACTGGCTCAATGAACATTAATTTGATCTCACAGTAACAGAAATGCAAAAGCATAAAGAACTCAAACTAAATGTAATTGTGAGGATACTGTCTCTTGAAGGAAGGCCTACACAGACACACAGCTGCCCACTGAGACTTCGCAGGCTACCTGAAATGTAATGTATGATACAAGATCCATATGCTGCCTATACTCCTCGCATAAAAGCCTTGCACAACAAGGGCAATGAAGAACATCTCACATATGACAAGAAATAGTGAATTTGTGTGGCAAAGGGTAGTAATCAGTCTTTCACAGATCTACATGAAATAAGCAGCTCTCCCCACAGTCATCCATTGTATAGGCCTGCTTATAGAGGGGTTCTGGTCTTAACAAGGTGCACAAGGCTTGCTATGGTTTACTTAATCACAAGAGCACCCTTCTAGAACTAAGCAGTGACTTGTTCATGGTTTTGTAATTCTAAAGCAAGAGAAATTAACCTGAAGATGAGAAAGCAACACGTACTAAAACCACTTTTTTTTTTTAAACAGAAGTACGTCAGAAGGAAGACAAAACACAGCCGATTTAAAAAGAAAAAAGCCAGTAACAAAAAACCTCTCCATCACTTACCCCAAATCAAGAGGACAATTAGCGTCAAAACAAGAAGATGATCTTCTATCTATACTGAGAAGGAAAAGAGGCTAGAGTCCCAGAAGTCCTGTGGCTTACAAAACTAAATAATGTTTGGGAACAATGGTCCTGTCAGTGACAAGTCAGCGACACATTTATTTTAAAAAGGCTAAATTCAAGTTTTTAACACAAAGTAACTGCAAAAGAAAAAAACCAAAAAACCTTTGGTTGATTATCCATCTCGTTAAATATGTCAAAGTTAGCAATCAACACTTTCTCTAGGAAGTCCCCAAGAACAGACAGGTCAGCTCACTCCTTACTGGGAAGGTCAGACACCTAGCAGTGACACCAGAAATGCTGCCATGCCAGCGTCACACATGCTCACAACATCTCAGCCAGCGTTTGGGAGGATAACGGTGCATACAAAGTCTGAGCTGATCAGCCACAGCCAGCGTGAGTTGCTATGAACTCAGTGACAAATAAATAACAACAAGAAAAAAAATAAAGCCAAGCACCTCTAGGGCCAGACCCCAAAGATACAGGAATCAAAGCTTTTTTTTTCTCCTCTCTCTATTTACAAAATGCCATTTAGAGCTGATGTGGCCACTTCAGTATTGTGAGGAAATGTCTTTTACACTAAGTAGTCATAAATATGTTGTTCATGGATGCTGTGGCCTGCATGCCACGGAGTGTCCCATAGGGTGTGTCCCTCCCACCAAGGAACATGGAGGGAGTTCAGTCTTCTGTTTCTTCATATGTTGTTTCATCAAACGGCCGGTCCAAAAGAGGTACCAAACGGTGACGGGAATATTTCAGCTGCAAAAGGTCCCCAACTTCATTGATTTCTTTTAAAGCCTGAGAAAGAGACCACAGTAGATAAGCAGAAGAGACAGATGCAAGCAAGTTATCAGCACATCTTCCTTTTTTGCATACCTACACACTATGCTGACAGCCATTTTACTTAAGTGAGGTTTTACTGAGCTAGAAGTCTGTAGCTTCAGAGGTGCATAGGATTTGGTTTCAATTTTACCATTCAAAAGAGCCAAGACCTAGTGAGCAGCACTGGTCACTAAACTGAGTGATTCTGCACCCACACAATTACTCCACTTCCAAAGGCAGGATCATAATATCCAGCAATGCTAACTCAAATTTCAGAGTCATCCCCCAAAAAGCCATGACTATTCATAGACATCACAACTGAGACCCTACCTGGAGGTAATAAAGCTGAAGCAGAAAAAAAAAAATGTACATGGGAGGTTTGACTCCTCTTTATGTATCATTCAGTATGAAAATAACGTGTGTGATAGGGCATCATCTCTAACCTACTGTACTTTTAAAATTGCAAGATAGTGAAAGGCAAAATGCTATCCTGTACTAACGAGTTCTAGTGATGAATTTATTACATCTACATCGGTTAATTTTCATTAGCCATAAACAACTAGAGATGCAAGCTCTGTATCAAAACCAGCATTGCACAGGAGATTCTTGCCAGCCAATCCAAGGGATGAAAACAGTAGTTCTGGGTAGGATCCCGAGCATTTTCTCCCTAGAAAGCAAGTCCCACTGACTGAGATTGCCACAAAGGCAACATTCAGGCACCTGATGGCCCAGAACACTGCTACTGAGCTAAAATAAATCCCAAAAACTTTCACCCTTGACCTGAATGTAAATGTTAATGAAGTTTACCAGAGATCAAACATCTTCTAGTGCAAGAACGGAGCTGGTACCTCCCTCATTTAATCATATTTGATGTTGCAACCTCTTTGATAAGACACTGGTTCACAATAGGGTTTCTTGAAAGCCAAACTCTAAACTTCAGTTCATTTATCTAGGGAGCACTCCTGAAGCAAGGTACAAAATAAATCAGTTGCTGCAGACAAATCTGCGACAGCATATGATGCCAATTATTTTATACAGGCACGTGACAAAGAAATTAGTTCAGAAGATGACTTCCAAGTCCAATGTGATTTTTAACTTTGAAGGCTGGCATTCTGCATTCCCTTGAATTGTAAATTTATTCAGATAGGTACATTCATTATTCCTTCAGAATACAACTAATTCAGCATTAATGCTCCAAATTTAACATGTTCTGGGTCAAACGCCTGTCTCTTGAGACTAGTTGGCAGATGAGGGTTAATATCACTACATGTTTTTCCTTCCTGGATGGATAGTTCAAGTTTTTGTTTCTTTAAACAATGGCTCCTCATGCTTGTTGTATCTGGCAGCAAAATCCTCTCCACTCTAAAATCTGGGGGAATGACAAACCCAGAAGTTGGACCTCAGTAAAAACAAAACAAAACAAAAGCGTGGGCACAGTTTGCAGGAGCTTTAAGTAAAGATCCCATATGGAAACAATTTAAGGTTGAATTTCTGTTGAAAGAGTCTGTTAACTGTTATTCTTGAATGCAAATTTAGGATTTTATTAATTTAAAACAAAAAGGACCGTGTGACCAGCAAAGACTACAAAGGAAATGGCATTGGTGAATTCCAACTTCAGGAGAGCGCAATATATTTTTCATCACTGAAAAGAAAGCACCAGCCCACAGGGATGCAGGTTATGAGGAACTTCACTCTGATCCTGAGCCAAATATTTTCAAGCAAGGAAGTTCTATTTGCATAAAACAGTTAAAATTGTAACTGAGAACTGTTCTCCATCATGTGGGCTTATTTAATAAGAACTAGGAATCATTACAAATATCAGCATTTACAAGACAAGCTTCTCTTCCCCATGCTTCAAACCTGGATATGTTTTGTTTAGAAAAAAAATGCTCTAACAGCCCTAGTTAGCAAACATGCACACACAGAGGGGCTAGCAAGTTCTCCTCTCTGACTTGAAGCAGCTCTCTGCCAGCTCTCTCCAAATCTTCAGTTCTTTTTCCTCCTGGTTACTGTTGCCACAGTTCAGCAGAGGGAGGGAGATCTGAGGGCTGCCTTAATGATTAGCTATTTGAAATCAAGCCCACAAGAAAACACAACACAAAGTCGCTGACACAAAGACTTGCTCCGTATTAACTCCTCTTGCCAGTGTCCTTGGTTCAGAGCATGCAGCTGTTTGGAACCTTCAAGTGAATTACACTAACTTGGAACAAAGCCTCCACATCCTGACCTAAATCAGGATTTCTCCGTTCACTTCAAAATTCACACCTCATCTTGTCCTGGATTAATTTTCTTAGGCAGACAAGCCCTAATACATTAAACAAGCATTTTCTCAATTTAGAACATTAATCACCTACAGAAGTACTCTAGAAATGAGTCTTTAGAGTTAAATGCACAAAACATGAAACATTTTCTGAAAAGCAGAAAGACTTTTAAGCGAATTGACAGGAAAAGAGCTTTAAGTAGAGCAAGTATAGTACTTAGATAGACCCTGCAAAAGCAGCTTGTTACGGTAAAGACTCCAGCTAGTCACTAAGAAAAAAGACCAAGAATCCAACCAACAGCAAGACTGCATGATTGCTCAGGTAGTGCCAGCACATCAAGTTTGCTCAGTTTCAGCTATAGTTCAGTTTGCAGCACAGTATGATGCCACAAACTTCAATTTACTTTCTTTTCCTTCCTACTCATCTCCCCATGTCCACCTGGCCAGACATAACTGCTCCCTCATTTGTGTCAATGCACTCTATTCTGTTACCAAGATCTGAGCCAAGTCTGTGACACTATTCATTGTACACAGTGGGGAAAGGAAGGAGGAAGCCTTCTCCAAACATACTGTTTCAGAATTTTTATTTGGGATACTTACAGGAAGAGTAGCAGGACAAGTAGCTGGGAAGGAACTCCTTAAGCATAGAAACATAGAAATGTCTGGGTTGGAAGGGACCTCTAGAGGTCATCTAGTCCAACCCCCCTGCTGAGAGCAAGG
>JAAGNO010024740.1:0-26262 GCA_033439905.1 Ceryle rudis
TGCGGCCCCCGGCAGCGTTCCCGCTGCACTCCCCGCCCGGCTGCCCGCCCCGCGGCGGCGAGCGGAGCGGAGCGGGCGGGACCCGCCTCGCCCCGTCCCGCCCCGTCCCGTCCCCCAGGGCCGTGAGGGTGAGAATGGTGGAAATGGGGTTTTCTGGAGAGGTTAAGGCTCTGGTTAAGAGTAAGACAGGAATCTTCTATTGGAGACCTGGTGCACCGCAGAGATGTATACCTGTGGGCCAGTAACTTGTCCCTGTGACGTGAGCTCCAGCCCGGTGCTGCCACTGCAACTTCTTTGAGAGCACTGCTGCTTCCCCAGTCATGGAATCAGAGTGGTTTGGGTTGGAAGAGACCTTAAAGATCATCTAGTTCCAACTCCCCTGCCATGGGCAGGGACACCTCCCACTAGAGCAGGTTGTGCAAAGCCCCATCCAGCCGAGTCTTGAAAACTACCAGGGATGGGCCATCCACAATCTCTCTGGGTGACCTGTGCCAGTGTCTCACCACCCTCAAAAGTGATGTCTTTCTTCCCCATATCTAATCTAAATCTATCCTCTTTCATTTTAAAACTGTTACTCCTTGTCCTGTTCCTACAATCCTTGATAGAGAGTCCCTCCTCATCTTTCCCATAAGGCCCCCTTTAGGTACTGGAAGGCTGCTATAAGGTCTCCCCAGAGCCTTTTCTTCTCCAGGCTGAACAACCCCAACTCTTTCAGCTTGTCCCCACAGAAGAGGTGCTCCAGCTCTCGATTATCTTCATGGCCCTCCTCTGGACCCACTCCAAAAGGTCCATGTCTCTCCTGTTCTGAGGACTCCAGAGCTGGATGCAGTACTCCAGGTGAAGGATTACCAGAGTGGTGTAGAGCAGCAGAATCACCTCACTTGACCTACTAGCCATGCTCTTCTTGATGCCGCCCACAATACAGTTGGCTTTCTGGGCCCCAAGCACACACTGCTGGCTAGACATCCTTACTGTCACGGCACATGCACAGGAAACCTGAACATTTTTTACTTTCTTTAGCCGAAGTCACTTTCAGGTTTGGTTAGTTGGTTTTCAAACCTCTAATACTCCTTCTTGCAAACTTTTCTCCAAACTATTGAGCCCAGCTAGAAGTTTTCCAAAGGCATGTGCATGATTTAGGATGTGTCCATTGACTTTCACTGGGGTTTTGATACCTTCACCTCACACAGACTGGATTATAAACAACTGCATAATTATCTGCAGATGCTTTAAAATCAGCAGAGGTAGCACTAGTATGGTCTGCTGGCAGCAGAGCCATGGAAAACTGGGCTTTCAACTTCAAGTGCAGAGACCTGAGTTAGTTCATTTTCACCCTATTGTTGTGCAGCAGTATGAAATTTTGGCTCCTGCCCATCATCCATAACCTGAGTGATAGGTGGGAGTTCTAAGTACAACCACAGGGCAAAATTAAAACAATGGTCTCCTTATCTCTCATCAGAAGATCTTTAGAAGATGTAACTGCATTGTATTGAAAAATTTACAGGAAAATTAATTATTTTTCTTCCATCACAACATAGAAAAATGATCCCCGAATCCCTGTTTAACGTGGCAGCAGGCAGTTTATTTGTCTGGCTCTTTTTTAGCATTCAATCTGGGTGCCAAGACAGTTCAGATCTGTGTAATTCCAACACATATGTCAGATGGGGAGGATTAATGTTCTCTCGAAAGTGAGATCATGATCTCCTCCTATGACTTCTGAACAAAGTCAATGTGACATTTGGGGCTCCTTCTGCTTTGCAGCAACCCAGCCCGTTTCTGAGCCGGGCTAAGTGGCACTCTTGTTCATTTTTTTTACATTTTTACCAAGTAGTTCCCTGCATCAACTTCAGAACAGGAGTTTCTTATAGATTTTAGCACACGCACAAAAAAATCTTATAAAAAACAATCTGCCTTCTACTTTGTTTATCATGGTTCATAAATTCCTAAGAAAGAAAATTCATCTGACAGAGCAATATGAAGAATCAAGTAAAAGGTGATAAACTATTTGGAGGAAGATTCCCATCTGCTGAAGACAGTTTGTGTGGATTGTCATTCCAAATGTTTAGGGAGGTCCGTTCTCATTTCAAGGAAACAAACCTTTTTTAGTATTTCCTTTCAAAGAGAATAGAAACAAAAGTGAAAGGAAGTCCAGGGCACTAAAGAACACTCCTGTCGTTGTTCACATTTAAGAGTTGTTCTTTATTCTCTGTTTTTCCAGCCTCTTCATGGTTTTTTTCCCCAACCTGTGACTTGTAACAGAGCTATTTTTTGTGGGTAAATGTACTAATTAATGAAAGATTTTTTCCAAAAGCCATGTACTCAACTTGTGGGTGTCTACCAGGTATGGTCAATGTCCCCCTGACCTATCATTTGAAATCAATATTCCTTATTTCTTGTAAGGCAAAATTCATGAAGTCAGTTTGGAAAAGAACAGGGAAAAACAAGGAGAAAAAAAAAAAAGCCACTCAAATCCATCTCTTGCAAAAATGATCACATCACATTTCTTTCTGAAGTTTTCAGATCTTAAAATCTCATTGTACAATGATAAAATGTTTATGGGTTTCCATACCACCATAGGGATACAATGAGTGAAACTCCATCCATTTTCACCATCAAATACACTTGCAAATCTTTGCTACTTTCAGTGCTTACTTTTCCACAGTCAATTTTTATCTCTAGTAAGTGTAAACATTTACTGAAAATAATTTGTTTCAAAGGTCAGAAGGTGTCAAATTAGTGTTGATGAAATTTTACTGCAGTAAAACTGTGGGGTCATGACACCAGTGGGAAGAAACGTTATTAATGCCTGTCTAAACAAAACCAAGTTCTGTGCATTTGTGCAGCACTAGACTGAAGTGGCTCCTCAGCAAAACCTTGAGTCTTCTTGGCTTCTTCATCCTATTAAAGCTTACTTGGTGAAACATTTAATTAGAGATTAGCCTTAATCTGTCTGGTGGACTCAAGACGTGTGTTACTTGGCATGTCAACGAAACACCTGCCATACTTCTCCCCAGCAATGTGACTAGTAGGAATCTGTAATTGCTCTGAAAACATCTGCAAAATGAAGGGAAGAGTGTCTTGAAAAAGTCCTTAGTACTCATTCTCCACTGATTCCAGCAATGGGGGTGATGAAGATGTTTACAGGAGAGGTCAGAGGTTCACATGTATTTATATGTGGACTCCTCCTAGTGATGCAGATGGTTGTTACCACCACTGCTGTCACTCCCCACCAGCCCAAAAAAGCAGGGCTGTGCTCGTTTTCCAAGTCAGAGAAAGCAGAGTTGACTTTCTGATACTTTGATTTCTCCACTGAGCAGCAAAGGATGTCATGTTTATGGTCACAGGTATCAAAGCATGTAATTGTAGTGCTGGATGGAGAGGGAAATTTAACCATTCTGGAGAGGAGAGAAGCTCCACAGCTGTGCTTTCCACCTCCTGGGAGCATGGCTTAGATTGAGCTTTTTGTCACCAAAGATGCTATGGCCAGTAAAGTCTTCCTTCACAAGCTGCTGCCTAACTTAGGTACCCAATTCCCCCCAGGAGACACCTGAATGCTTCTGTAAGTTTGTGTTTTGCTACTCTGGCCATTAGTTCCTACCACAAAGCTGTTGGATATCTGGCTGTAAGAGCACAGTAAGGGATTGTTGTGTCTGCTCTCCTTCCCAAGGGAAGGGATAGTCTGTGCCCAGCTCCATAGCTTCCCACTGCCACGCTCTTCTTTAGAGGCACAGGGCACGAACAGCATTGTCCTGTTAAGCCTTCTGATTAAGCAGGCACAAAAATCGTTTGTGGCAGCCAGTGCAGAATTAGCCTTGTACAGTGGTCCTCCTTTTTGCACATGTGCCAGACAGATCACATCTTGGCTCTTGTGGTTTGTTCATTCCTTTGTGGTCCATGTGCCAGATTCAGACCTCATGTTTTGCTGTCAGTTGCAAACCATTGCAAGTTCATGAGTTAATTGTGATTTATCCAGTCATGGGGTCAGAATGAGGATCTATTTATCAGTGTAATGCCCTTCCTGCCTATGGTATTACACAAACAACAGCAGTGGTGCAGCTGGCCCAAGATGCACCGATGAGTTAATTTACTCAAACCCGACGCCTCCCTTTCCATGCCCCAATCAGTGGATGTGATAAATAGAGTAGGGAATATATGTGCATATGCATGCCACACTCATTTCAAAAATTGCTGTAGCATTAGAGCTCTAGATGTAACTTTGGATTGCTCATTTTTAGGTGACAAAGTACTTAATCTTTTGCCTGTTAATGTACTGTATAGATTTTAAGCTTTTTCATTATGGCAGTTATAAAGGTGTACTCCCAACAGCATGGTGTCCTTTATGAGCACTCTTCATCTTTTAGAGAATTAGTACTTCTTTAGCTTTCTACAGAAGGTTGTACTTAGAAAGCCTCTTCTTGAGCAGAACAGCAGTGACAGCAGTATTCTCCAGACTGTTAAACCTTCACAAGATCATTAACCATGAATTTGAGGTTTGTTGGCAGCGTCTCTGGAAAGTCAACTCTTGTGCTTTATGCTGTCCCAGGCAACCTTGTTTATTACACAGAATTACACAGAATTCTCACAGAGGCTGGAATAGACCTTTGGGATCATCAAGTCCAGCCTAAGACCTGACACCACACCACCTAGCTAGAGCATGTCACTAAGTGCCACATCCCATCTTTCCTTAAACAGCTCCAGGGATGGCGACTCCACCATCTCCCCCGGCAGGCCATTCCAGTGTCTGATCACCCTTTCCATAAGGAAGTGCTTCCTTATATCCAACCTAAACCTCCCCTGGCGCAGCTTCAGGCCGTGCCCTCGTTCTGTCATTGGTTGCCTGGGAGAAGAGTCCAGTCCACACCTGCCTACAACTAGACTTGGTGTAGGTGTAGAGAGCGATGAGGTCTCCCCTGAGTCTCCTCTTCTTCAGGCTGAACAGCCCCAGCTCCCTCAGCCTCTCCTCATAAGACTTTCCCTCCAGTCCTTTCACCAGCCTTGTCGCTCTCCTCTGGAGTCGCTCTGTACTTTATTAATGTGCTGTGCCTTAAAAATGAAAGAGCCTTCTCCTGATGCTGAACTTCCCTGTGAGGTTCGGTAAGACCCCAGACGTGGGCTGCAGTAGTGCGCAAGGTATCTCCTCTGCTGAGCCAAACGCCAGGGAATGTCACCAGGCACATCCCAGTAAAGCACACAGACATTATTCAGTCAATCAGTGCAACTAGTTTCACTGGGGTGCCTTGGTCCACAATTCCTTGTCACATTTTTTTAAATGTATCTGGTTTATATGTCACTGTTTTAATTGTTATCTGTAGGCCTGCAACTCAGAATATCAGGTCCATGGGGAAGTCTCACTCTTTTCAAAAGTTCTGTTTGTCTTAGAACAAAAGATTTTGGTTAAAGAAAAGTTTCAAAAAACTTCATTTTGGAATAGTTGAAATGACTTAATGTAAATATCCATAGTAAGGGCTATATGGCTGTACTTCCCTGTATGTGCCTTGGGATCATGAAGGCAGTAGCAACTCATTTCAGCTGCAGAACCCAAGGCAGGGTCTGGCCATGCGGCTATTGCCTTATTACATCACCAGACTTGCGTGAAGCACTAGATGATGCTAAAGCCCCCTTGCTAAGGGAGTGCAGGGGTTGTCTGCAGCCCCTTTTATGTCTTTTTCTATATAATATTAGCAAAGGGATAATGTTGAAACATGTTCATTGCCGCCCCAGCTCTGGGGGGAAGCTGGGAGGAAATCCATAACACACCTAGGTGCCTCTGCAATATTTAAGAAAGGGGAAGAATTGTCCCTGGCACGTAGCAAGGCCTTGCTAAGCAATCAGCTTAAGCCTTGAAGCATGAAATTTGATTATCTCTACCATAGGTGACTGCTTTTAACCTCCACTGAAAATGGAAGACAAATTTTTCTCATTAGGGTGCTAGGCATGTATGCCAAGAAATGACTTTTTTTGGAGGCTTCTTCTTGCTAAAGCATCTGTCACATACTTGTCTGTCTTTCTTTGGGCTACGATTTCCTCCTGGGACAGATTAAAATCAATAACGAGGCTGTAGGTAGAGAACTGAATGAGATTTCTGCTTCTTGCTGAGGGAACCTGCCATTTGCACTCTCTATGCTGTCGGCATTGCAGCCGGGGCTCCCGCTCAGATGTGTCCTCCCAGCTGGCAACAAAATGCTGCGGCTGCAGAGGAAACGAGGAAAAGCATTTAGTGCATGATACCACTTCCCTGGTCCTGTAACTAGTAAAAAGGGGCATGATGGATTGGGCTATATATTTGTATTATATTAATTGGATGGACTGTGTTCTCTTGTGATTGAAAAAAGTATGGAATGAAGTAAAATTCTCAGCTCTGTCCAGCAGAATCTGTTTTCCTGGCAGACTTGGTTTGGCTTTGTCTACAAACATATTGAATCCACATTGAGTAGGTGTGGATTTGTTTCTGTATTTCCAGCCTCTTCGTGGTTTTTTTTCCCCAACCTGTGACTTGTAACAGAGCTATTTTTTGTATGGGTAAAAGCCATCACGAGGATATACTAATGGAAATGGGAAATAGGTTTATTTGTATTTGTGTCTACTCATCTGTGTACCTACAGCAAGAGCCTCGTGTCATTTTAAGTGATACCTGTTGCTGTGTGTACACTTTCTGGGTTCAATCACCCTGTGTCCTACTGCTGTGGAGGTTTTGGGACTGCTGGGTGGCTGCTTTGTTCTGGGGTGCAATGTTGGTAGCAGGTGCAGTGGATGCTGCATAGATTGGTCTCTGTTTGCACTGGTCTCGACACAGACACTGGGAAGTATTATGGGCATTGTGGGCATTATGAAGATCTGTGGCATGCGGATCTGGCTGTGGGATGATTGCTGAAGTGCTGCATACTTCTTTCTAGATAGTAATTATTTTCACTCACAAAGGATTTTCTCCTATTTCTTTTATGCCTATTGAAAATCTTCATGCCAGTAGCTGGAAAGACTCATCCGCTCAGTCTTTTATGCTGTGGGATTAGTATAAAAAAAATAGGCAATAACAAGAAGAGAATGTGGCCACAAAAATTGTAGCTCTTTAGCCCTGAGTGAGAGACATGGAGGGCTTTCTAGGAGTGGAGTTTAGCGACTCTCACTTGGGAAACACTTCTAAATACTTCAGTGTGGTAGTACACGCACCATCTCAAATGTGGTTCTTTTCAGGTTAACAGCTGTGAATTCAGGGAGGCCATGAGAGCTCAGGGGCTACCCCAGTTAGTCAGAGTGAGACAAGCCCAGAGCATTAGAAGGAAGCTTCAGAAGCTTGTGAGCGGGAAGCATGTCTGTGAAGTCAGTTCGAGACTGGCAAAACTTGAATTACTTGTGCAGATTTCTGGGTTATCTGGGTTAGCTTTAGCTGAAGCAAAGCTGCAAGGAAATACTGGCCTCGGTGAGCATGCCGATGATACCATGGTGCTGATAAAAAATGCAAATGCTTTTATGTTATAGAAAGCATTGCATGAATGTCATGCAAACACAATGGAGTTACAAAACCACCTGTTTGTGTACCTGGATCTTCAGTGGCCAGATTCTGTTTTCAGTGACATAAGCAGCAAAAGCTTTTTCCTTCTGTCCTGAAAAATGGGTCATTATATAGTGGAGAGCAGAAGTTCCCCATAGCTACCGGCAGAGAGAGTATTAAAAGCAGCTTTGTGGCCAGATTTCCAGAGGGACGGAGCCTGAATGGGTCTGGTGGTGTTTACAGATGGCAAATTTTGCCAGGTGCAAGATGTTTTCTTGGGCTTGCATGGAACCGAAACTTGGTAAACAGAAAGGGCTTGAGGAAGAATAGAAAGTGAAGCTATCTCCCAGGTCAATATGTGTTTTAGTTTCATCATTCCTACTCCAAAGTTGTGTAATGTTTAACTGAAAAAAATAATAAAAAAATAACTAGAACAATATTTAACTAAAAGTAAGCTGCAGTGTACTTCACTGAGAGCAGTATGTTTACTCTTGAGGCTAAGATTTTTGGTTTTCCTTACTCAGATTTTTCAAGCTAAACTCCAGCGGACATCAATTTGCAAAACAAAAAGTTTAGTGTTTGGGAATAAAAAGCTTATAACAAACACTTCCCCAGCCTCTTCAAAGCAGGATTTCCTTATTTACTTGGGAAGGAAACTGGAAAAGATTCCTGACAATAAATAGCTAATAGAAAAAAAAATCTTAAAGTGGAGGACGTAGCATTTTTCAAAAAAAGCAGTGGTTTAGAGCTGTGACAGTGACAGTGATTGCTATATGCAACCCAGTAAGTACCTTGTCCTGGGCAACCCACAGCACTTGTTTTTTCCCATTAATTTTAGCTAGCACTGAGATGTGAGTTAATACAGGAGCAGTCCACTGAGCAAACCTTGGAGACCTTTTCATATCTCAGCAAGCAAAAAGTTCCCAACTTGTGTATCCAGTTTGCTTCGTTCATTACTCTTATTTGTCTGACCACAACAGTATCAGCAGAATAACAACTGCTATTTTAGTCCCACAGAGTTCAGTCATTTATTAACTAGAAAGTTTGTTCAGGTAATGCAAATAAAGTCCATCTGAAAACAAAATGTGAGATGTCAACACTTAGAAGGGAAGAGCTTTCACAGAGGTGCTTTGACTCTTATCAAAGTCTCATCCTTCTTTATCCCAGGTGTCTCCTCAGACCAGAGTGCACAGGATTCAGGAATCCTTATTTTTCAGATGGTGCTTCCAAGCAGATTTTTTAGGCTTGTTGGGTCTTTCTGTAGCTGGAAACACAAGCTCCACAAGTGCTGCCCTCACCTTAGTGTTGTCATGACTTCTAAGCAGGGAAAAGGAGAGATGACCAGGTCACTCAGCCGGAGGGAGAGGCTGTGAGAGGTAAAAGGTAGAGTGTGTGTGAGGGCCCTGTGGTGGTAGGTATAGGGTCTGGAGGCTTTGCAAATCCCCGCTGCCCTCGTGTCTGCAGAGGAGCCAGGCAAACTGTGTCACCCCCCCAGGCCCCCGTCTGCTTGCTTGTTTTACCAAGGTTTCCTTTGCAGCCAGGGAAGCGGCAGTGCCCGGCTGGTTCTTCCTGTGCTGTGCTGGGGCAACCAGGACAACTCTCAGTGGGGCCACCATGTAAAGGCATATCACAGAAGAAGGTAAACCCCGCTTTTTTAGAAGTCCATGTTGATTCTGGGTGTTCTTGGAGCTGTTTCATGGCAGGGATACCAAACCATTGCAGGGACACAGCTGAAAGCACAGCAAACTGCATAAGGGCAGCAAAGGATGGGAGGAAAAACAGTCTTTCTGCCAAAGAAAACATCCATGTGATGACATCTTCTTGATATAGTTGACCTTTTTTAAGACCCAGCTCCTAGACTTTATAAAGGTTCTTTCAAGTCATAAGGCAAATAAAAAAAAACCCACTTTCCAGATTTTACAGTGAAAAGGAAATATTGGAAATGCAGCAAAGGCACGTCCTGGAGGTTCAAGCATAAACCCAGATATTAAAGGAATCCAGACTTGCCTGTAAAACGTTTCGCAATAGTAAAACCATTTCAAAACTTTTTAGTGATGAGTGTTGAAAACTTGTGTTGGCAGAATCAGTGCATGAGATTGCCATGGAGAGGGCTGTGGAGGATGTTTGTGTCCTCATTAAAGATACATGGACAGACGTAGATACATAGATGTGGAGAAGCACAGCTTGAAGGGTATGTTGCACGTCAATACTACCTGACTGGGTAAAATGTTGCTTTTCTTTAGTTGCCTGGATAATTTGTGAGTATATACTGGTTAAGCTGGTTAAGGATTTTATGGCAACAGGATGTTTATGTGGAAAAATTGAATACAAAAATGATTTTGTTATATACCAAGGAGGAATTATCACCTAAAGGCACTTGAAAAATAACAACAATGACTGCAATCAGACAGTAAAACAGTTCTGCAGCACAGTTAGATTGTAAGACTACCTCCATGACTGACTTAATTAAAACAATTACCTAGGAGGCTTGCCTTGGCTTCAAATAATATGTTCCTTTCTATGACTTTTGGAGGCAGCTGAACTTGATTTCCTTGGTTTCTATAAGGCTATAGTCCAGTAATATATTTGGGACAATTAGGTCCTTAATCAGCTAGAGAAGAAATATCACTACCTCTCAGCAGAGCCATTCCCAGCAGAGAGAGTATTCTGGTGGCAGACAGTGGCACTGAAACGGAGTGGCCGTGTGGTGAAGAGCGTGACTCGAGGGCTTAATTTTAAAAAGCGGACCTTAATAGTGCAGATGCAATTTGGTGAAAGAAAAGCACCAGGAGACAACAACTGCTCCCTCCCAAACAGCTGCTCTTGGTATCAGTGGTTGGGGCGGGATGTGATACCCGTGTGTATATATGCATATATATATATCTCCACAAAGCACAGTGTGTATACATGGTCAGTTATGCGTCTGAGACATCCAGTGCATTATTAGACGTGTTCACTCCTCAAAGAAAAAAGCTATGCTTTTGCTTAGTCTCTTCTTGCTCCTGCACCCATGATCCTTCTGTTTACCTTGGATCACCTCTGGTGCCCATCAGGGCCGATACAGCTCATTAGTCCAGCAAAAAGCCAGATAGTCATCTTCTGGGCTAGCAACTGGGACTGGCTCAGTAAGGAGTCCAGCAAGACTGGGGCAGTGCAAGGAGAGGTGAGAGCCAGTGCTGGGGTGAGGAGGACCATGAGAAGGGCTCAGCTGCCCATCCAGAATCAGCCTTAGCTACTCTGGGGTCTTTTTGTCAGTGCACCGGTTGAATCGTGCTCATCTGCAGGTTCTGGTTTCTTTTAGGTTGACACTTCTGAGAATAGTTTTCTAGTCACCCCTGTGATAAATTTTATAGAGTATTTTTCAGGCTGCTGAAACTCATCTGTCAAACAGATCAGTGGGAAAATTCTACCTAGCATTCACCTGTTATGAAACTCCATTTAAGTAAAGAGCTACTATTTATGAGAAACAATACTCCTTTCCTCCAAGAAAACTTTAGTTTTGCTTTCTTTTTCTTTGTTACCAGCAGTTCCATGTTTAGTAGTACTTCTCCACAAAGGAAGTTGTTAAACCTGCTTTCTGTTTCTGCAATGCACTACATTTTGAGGTGCCTCCCAGACACTAGGACAGTAAGTCCATACCACAGTGCCTTCTGGGAGGTTTCATCTAGGGCCAAGCAAGGAGTCAGTCAGGCACAGCTTAAGAGACATCAGCAGCAGCTTCTCCTACACGGTGGTTTGATCCTCCCTAAGGCAATATTAGTTTACAGCTCCCAGCCCCTTTTCAAGCAGATTTGAAAGAAATCTTCAGTTCCCGAGTCTGGTTTATGATGTGGTAGTACAGAGTTTTGTTGGTATACGTAAGGGTGGTGCAGGGCAGAGTGAGAAGCCTTCATCCAAAGCTGTGGCCGTAGCTCCCCCTTAATGAAAGGGTGGGCTGGGGCAATGGGTCAGTCATTCACATGCCTTCTTCCACCAAGGCTTCTGAACCAGCTTTAAATTATGTCAGTGTTGCTCCCTGCCAGTGCTCAGCTGTGTAATTGCATTTGCTTTATTTAGGGAAATACAGGACCTGCTCTCCTGTAACGTATTCTAGAGAGAGAGCTGGAGAGTGGGGCTAGGGAAGCACACATCAAGGCTTAGTTGTGCGTATCATGAGGTAGATGTGAATTTTAAATAGAGAGATCTTTGGAGACTACAACTTACCTCTTAAAATAGGAAACACAGGACCTCACTGTTAGCATCTGAAATAAGAGAATGGGGTGTGAAATTGCAACCTTAATATGATCAGCGAGACTCCTACAGAGCCCACCATGTTTGCCAGTGCTACTGTTTGCTGATCGCTCGATTTTATGCAGATTTTATTTAAATTACAGGATAGCAGAAGACAATGAGTTGCTGTCATAAATCTAGACTGAAGTGTTATCAGGCTTGTCTCCATCCAGACTGGCCAAGAGGAGAGAGCAGACTGGATGGGAGTGAACACCCAAAGAAGTGTTCTTCTGAAGAATACTGAAGAATAACTGTATTTCCTTCTCTTCGACGTGTCTTCTTAAGACACGTTTACCACCACTGCCTCCTTGTCACAAGGAAGAGGTGCTGTTTCTAATTTTCTATTGGTTAAAACTGATAAACTGTCCACAAGCAATGGACACCTGTTTAGAGAGCCCTTCTTGGAACCTATTATTAAACAGCCATTTCCTTATCTTTACAAGATATTCATAGGGTGGAAGATAGAAATATTATATAAATATTCCATACATTGCCTGGTTTTTTTTGGTCATATCCTCTTTCTTTGCTCAGAATTTTTTTCCCCAGGTCACTTGAGGATGTAACCGAAGATGCACAGCAGCTGTCCCCAGCCTGCCATGCCTCCAGCAATCGCAGATTTGCCACCTTTCTCACATTCAGATCAAATTCTTTGAGAAAGAATCACTCATATTCCTGAGAACTGATGTGTACAGGTATGGCAAATCAGGTAGATCTTGAAGATGCCTGACTGCTTATGTGCCTATTGTGTAAGTGCTTACATTTCTAGCCTGAAAAATAGAAAACCGCTGTTCCTAGTACTAATCTGTTTTCTTGTGACAAGGCTACGTAGGCATTTATTCCACAGGGAGCACAACAGGGTGGATGGGGGTAGCAGAGACTGCAGCAGATATGCTTACAAATCATTAGCAGGACAATACAGTGAAGCCCTTTGAAGTCTCCCTCAAAGAATTCAACATCCCAGGGTTAACCAAGGTGTGTAAATATGCAGGGAGAGCAGGGAAGGGCTGGGGTCTGAGCCTGGAGGCTACGGCAGCAAGAGATGGAAGCCATCAGGCAGGAAGGTTTGGGTAAGAAGGAAAGCAGATGTGAGTGCATTGTTTGTAAAACTCCCTCGTCAAGCACTGCAGATGAGGCAGGATTGTTTTGAGAGAACTGAGTAAAGTGCCAGTATTTGCAGGGTCGAATCTCCTGAGGTGGGTTTTGATGCTTCAAGTGATAAAACACTCCACAAAAAAAAAGTGCCCACTTTCCTGCCTCCGCTCTGTGCTGTGTAGGAATAGGCTCCTATTTAAACAGGACCAACATAGGTGCGAGCCCAGATTCAAGTCCCAGCATAGATGAGCAATGCTCCATCTCTGCTAAACGTGTCCCTAACACCAGTCTGATTTCCATCATCACAAACAGTATTGCAGAAAGAACAAGAGCAACACCAGAGTTGTAGGAATCAGTTCAGTTCTGCTGGGAATTTTAACCCTGAATCTGCTACAAAGAGCTGAGAGAAGTAGACACAACCACTCAGCAAGTTGGATTTTAAGATTGGGGTTTTTTTTTGATTCACAAAAGTGAATCAGTTTTTTTCAACGCTGAATCTTTTTGAAGGTTAGAGGCAGTGAATTCACAGAGGCATCACTGCCTGACTCAGAAAAGAACCTGTTGCACATCAGAATAGTTTTAACAACCTCTTTACTTCTTTTCAGAGAATCCCAGCATGGTAGGGGTTGGAAGGGACCTCTGGGGATCATCTAGTCCAACCCGCCCTCCTAAAGCAGGTTTGCCTAGATAAAGGTTGCCCAGCATTGTGTCCAAGTGGGTTTTGGATGTCTCCAGAGAAGGAGACTCCACAACATCTCCGGGCAGTTTTGAAAGTCCCTGCTCCAATCAGAGAGGTATGTTGCCAGCCAGCTGACTGCCAGGGGCCTCAGAATATGATTCTCAAAATGTGGTACAGGAAGTCCCCGGAATTTTATAAATGTTCCTGAAGCAAGATTTGTAGGAAAAAGCAATAACCTCTGCTTCATTTGCACTTTGTAAATCAAAAGAAGGCTCTGAAGGGTAAATTGCATTCCTCATCTGTTTTCCTGGTTTACTGTCTGTCTGACTTAGGCTGTGTCTGATCCTCGTGGCTACTGGTTTTAAGTCCAGAGGCTTGTATGTGAACAAAGCGGGTCAGTGATGCTCTATGTGAAGGTATGACTTGAAAGCGTACAATGAGTGGCAGTTGTGTCTTCAGTCTGACATTTAAGCTGCTGGTGCTTGCCTGCATCCTGCCAGAAAGAGGGCTGTGAGTTATTGGATCTGTCCTTTCTCCCCCTTAGAGCCAGTCCAGGTGTAACGTGTTATATGAGGCGAACCACCAGAGACCATCAGCTCTTGTCACTGCTCATGATGGAGTGCACAGAGAAAAAAATTCCCTCTGACCTTATGGTTTCATGGCTAGATCTGGCTGCATCCTCCTTGGAGTGACAGGCTATCAGGTCCCCAAAGGTCTGAAAAGAAAACATCTGATGTTCCCTTCCCTTCCTTATGGGGTTTTCTGAGCTCTGAACTTCTTACTACAGTTTTTAGGATGGGAAATTTACTTTTGTTTTCTTTAACGAGTATACATTTATTAATTGATGCTTGATTGTTCACCTGTTTCTATGAGGTGGTGTTGCTGTAGACAGTAAACTGCATTAAACTGATGGAGATGTGTGGTCTAGGGAGAAACCTGCCAGCCCAGAGCTCCTGAGAGCTACACTGGGCTCTTCATCAGATTTCTTCTCTGACCTTAGCAAAATTATTCAGCTTTTCTACCACAGTGTGTCCCTGTCTTCAAGGGGACCATCAGGTGAAAGAAATCTCAGCAGCCGTCTCCACCCTCAGCGTGGATTATGAAGAATTCGTGCCTGAAGAGCACTTTGTGAAAATTGACTTTTAAGACTGAATTATTGATGCCTTGACAAACTTCTGCTTTTTTTGCTCACAGAAGGAATGTCATGAGAAACAGATTACTTAAAAACTCTACTAATCAGATAATCCTTGCACGTGGCGCCGCTCCTGACTTAAAATCTCCATGTCTGCATAGATATAGAGGTGTATGAATGAATGCACACTACTATCTAAATTTACATATATTTGCATAACTGCACACAGCCTGTGTAATTCCTACCTACGTGCACTAATCCTGCTTTGGTGCATTTAGCAAAATTTTCTTTATTTTCTTTATTTGAATGCTCTGGATGACGTTGATCCCCAGACAGAGTGCGACTGTGGTTGCACCAGTTTTCCGTTTTGCATATAAGACATCTAGCATTAAAGTTTCCTAAGACAGAAAATACATTTTTCAAGCAAATGCAGTTCACTATTTGCTAAGCATGTAGCTATCCAAAATCCCAGTCAGGATACTTTGCTGTTTCTGACAGCCTGGGGCTGTCTTTACACTGACCTGCAGGCTTTGCAGTTCTTGCAAAATCTATTGTGTTCACTTCCTTCTTTTCCTCAGATTTATGTAGGTAGAAAGTATAATGTCCAACCTGGCTTCTAAAGTTTTTTACCTAATTTCTCCTTACTGCTGGAGTCTCACAAGCAGAGTGCAAAAGTCTGAGGAAGGTGTAAGTGTTGTGTGACTGGGGACAAGATGTGTACCTTAACAGAAATGTCAGCTGCAGGAAGTATTATGTCAAGTAAATATAAAGCCCTTAGCTTGTGTTCAGCTTATGGTATTGTTAATTAACTATCAAAGCTGCCAAATCTGTATGGTTGCAGAAGGATCCGTGCTTTGCCCTGACACAGGCAGCATCAGCAAAAAGGTCAGCTGGTGGTCAGCGTCATGCTTCACTTGGTCATCAGCGCAAAGCTGGATGCTTCCAGAGACTGAACCTCGGTGCCCCAAGGAGCATTTTCAAGGTATGTGTTATCTATTTGTGAAATCCAGTTTTCAAAAGGCAAAATATATATTCCTCAAGCATTTCTTCCGAGCTGTGGTAATTTAACATTCCTGTGACTCAGCTCAGAGCTGTGAGTGCTCTGAGAGGAGGGAACGCAGCTTGATGCTCGGGCTGTGCTGTTGGCAGCTGAAATAATCTAGTCATGACTTGCAAGCTAAGTGTTATGAAATCACTGATACTGGATAAACATGCAACATCTGGCTTTCCTCCCTTATAACACCACCTTTTGAACTGTAAAGAAGTGCTCACAGCAACACTGATCTGAAGATTGTGAACTAAATGTAGAAGTGTGTAAAGATGCTTGCAGATCTCTGCGGGTAATCGCACGGAGACTCAGCTACACACGCAATCCCAACAGACATTGCAGAAATGACCCAGAAGCACAATTTGTGCTGGGAGACTCACCCAGCTAATGGGATTATCATCAAGCCAGGGAGAAATGTCACGCCCTTTAGGAGCTGGTCTTCAGCAATACGATGAGGGAACTATTGGAATAAGCACTGCAATGTTTAGGGTGCAACCTTACACTAAAGCAAAGTCAAACTATTGGCTCGTGGATGCTGAAAAGGGGCTGTGCTGTCACTCAGCCACTTGCTCCTGTTATTTCCCTCGAGCTAGAAATCACCTGTCCTTGCCCTGGGCCAAGCCACAGAGCAAAACAAGAATTAAAAACAACTCCACGTACACAGAGAATAAATTTTTTGGCAGTTTGCTCCTTGACTGGAGTTTCCCCAAATGTTTTGTTTTTACAGCTGATGAATTTTGGTTTTGAAATATGTGTGTCCTTGGGACCATGCATTGGATGTGATCCTGCCCTCATTCCAGTTCATAGCAAAAGCCACGCAGGAACAAGCTTGTTTTATGGCTGACAGTCTGGAAATACTGTACTCAATGTACTGTGGCTTTCCAAAACTGGATGTGATCGACAGCATCACTGTAGTGTTTTCTTTAGGTTAGTCGGCCAAATACTCTGTGGAGAAGCCAAATACAGACATGTTTTCTTTATAGTTAGTAAAAGTAGTTAAAAAAAAAAACCTCACAAAGAGCTGCCAAATTTTTGGAACTCGGAACATAGTCCATAGGCAGAGACAACTCTCTACTGGCGTAAAGGGGTGAAATTCTCTCAAAGTTAATAGAAGTATTTCAGATAACAGTAGCAGGAAACTTGCCCAGCTGTGCTTCAGCTGCTGCCATGCAAAGCCCTAGAGTCAGGCTTTCTCCAGAGAAACTGTGTAAGCCTGGCAGTGTCGATACATAGGGATACCTATTTATTCTTCAAACAAAAAGTGCACAGGACTCAGATGGATGAATGAATTACTGTGCTTAATGAATATTAGCAGTTCTGAAGTTATTTACTCTGGCTGGATTTATAGATCAAACAGGAGAAAAAACCACTTTGGTTTAAAACTGAAAGACAACTACTTGTCATATTATGTATCTCACCTTGCAACTCTGATGGAGTTAAACCCAGAGCTCTGGTGATATATTTGTGTATTTGTTTTATTTGTCCAAGCCCATAAAGATAATCTTAGCCCTAGAGGGCTTACAGTCAAAATCATTATGTTGCAGCTCCCTGTGTACATACAAACTGCTGTGTAGTGCCAACTGAAATGGTGTGATAGTTCACTTCTGCCTGTACTTGCAGGGCTGATGTCTGAAAAAAACAACTGGGCATGAATTGTGGAAGACTGAGGAGGGATATTACCAATTTTTTTAAAATATCTAAAGGGGGTGTGTCAAGAGGATGGGGCCAGGCTCTTCTCAGTGGTGCCCAGCAACAGCACAAGGGGCAGTGAGCACAAACTGGAACTCAGGAGGATCCATCTGAACAGGAGGAAAAAATTCTTTCCTGTGAGGGTGGCAGAGCCTGGCCCAGGCTGCCCAGTGAGGTTGTGGAGTCTCCTCTGGAGAGATTCCAAACCCACCTGGACACTGCAATCCTGGGTCCCCTGCTCTGGGTCACCCTGCTGGAGCCAGGGGGGTTGGATGAGATGATGCCCAGAGGTCCCTTCCAACCCCCACTATGCTGGGATTCTCTGTGTCTGTGTGAAGGTCTTTCTGTTTCAAAGGCCTTTGACTAATTGCACCTGTAATCACAGAAGAATCTTTTAGTAATACATCTTCAGATAGAAGTAGGGAGTGAAGTGCACCCACCAAGATGGCTCTATCTGATCCTATTCCTGATCTGTCTGCTCACAAGCTTTTTCACACTTGTGTGAAATGTTAATGTGGAAGGGGGGTACTGTGGCTCCAGTCCCTCCTGACCTTTTCAATGCATTTCCCAGACCTGCTTTTCCATCCTGCAATGTAAAATTAATTTTGGCAAAATCTTGAGTGAATTAAACTGCAACACAGTGATCTCCTTGCTCAACTCATATTTGCTGTCTGCCTGATTTATGTTGAAAAGAGGCACTTGGGCATGCCAATTATCCTGTCTTTTATTTGCCTTGTGCATTGAGCCTTTGGCTACTAGAATTAAACTGGAAAATGCAATTAAAAGCATTAGCTGTAGCAAACATGCCACAAAATATCATTATATGCTTGACAATGTTCTCCTTCATACTGTTAATCCCTGCAGATCTACCTGTGCTATTAGATTTCATATATGGATTCTGTTTTTCTCAAAAGGCTACATTAATTGGAATGAGCAAGTTGCATAAGGAAAGAAAAGAAAGATGTCACCATACTGGAAAACCTCACCTCGCTTTTCTTGGTAAATATGGTCTGAACTTGCACTTGAAAGAAGCAAACATTATTCATGCTTCAAAATGTTTGCAGATACCTAGGCAATGTTATGAGGTAATGTTTTTAGATAAACAAGTGTTTGGCTTGGTGCACCCTGGAAATGATTGTGTATAAACAAAGTTGTCTTCAATTGTGATGAAAAGTACGGAGGGGAAGCTTGGGTGATGGTGATCTGGGCAGATCCTTCCTACCTACACACCTCAGCAGGGAGCATGGGCTTGTGAGCCACGCTGGTGATAATCTCTGAGGAGCAAACTTAGTCAAGGGGATTGCAAATGTCCCTCATTCCCAAATTAAAATAAATGATCAAAGAAAAGCAAAAATCTTACACAGAATGTAGTTACAGTAAGCTGGAAAGCCAGGAAAGGCACCGCTCTGGAACACAGCATCCAAATTCCTGTGGCTATTTCCCTGTGAAAGTATTTTGGAAAAGAAAAATAGATAAAAAAAGCCTAAAATGGTATTAACCATGGAAACTGAGGCTACTTGTCTTATTGTGAGTCTGAGAATCCAAGAATGCCTAATGCCAGCACCTTTAAAACCACTGAGATTTATGGCTGCCTTTATGGTGAGAATATCTATTAAAGTCATATAACTTTCACACAAAACACTTTAAAAATACATCTCTTAACCTCTGGTAGAAACACACCATTGCAAAAGAGACTTGCTGCCTCTTTATTGCAAAGACCTCACAGAAATGCTGATCACCCTTAACTGAAACCTTCTCTCTACCCGTGGCCGCCACCAAGAAAGTGTTTCCACGGGAAACAAATGTTTAAAGCACAAACAGGTATGTACAAGAGAAGTAAAAGCATAAGGAAGAAAGATGAATCTGCAGACATCAAGCTCTGTGGTGACCTGTCTGCATCTCCAGGCAGGTGATGAAAGACAGGCAAGCTGGCACCTCTGCGGAGTTAAAACAGGTCAGGTTGGGAAAAGGTGACTTTCTCATTAGCCAGGGCCCGTGTTTCCAGCCCTGCGTGCAAACCTGTTAAATGCCTGACATATTAAATAATAAGAAGCTGAAATTACAGGCATAAAGTGGAAGAAGAGTGGGTTTTTTTAAGTGTGGTAGTGTCAGGAGTGGCGATATCTCTGACCGTGGGTTGTTTGATTGCAACATTTTACCCCTTCTTGTTAGTCCTGATAAGGGCTGTAAAAGAGTGTAAAAAAAAACAGGCAACTTTGACCAGCTGGACTTGTTTTGCTTAATGATTATTTCTCAAGGTGGATCAGAGAGAAAACATCAATTAAACTTCCTATACTGAAGGCAAACAAAACTTCAGGTACCTGGGATACTTCAAAGTCCATAAAAGTACTCTTTTCCTTAATTGCAAGGGAGTTGGTTTTGGCTGGTGAAATATGGATACCTCTAGCAAGGTTTTGCTAAAGAGCAAAACTATCCTGATCTGCACGAGTTCCTGACATTGTCCAAGATTTCTTTTTAGAGGCTTTATAAGAGTGATGGTGGCCTCTCGTTCCCAACGGCTCCAGAAGGACACAGCAGCTGAGGCTGAGCCAAGAACACAGGCAGGGCGTTGTGACCAACCTCCTTCCTCATTAGTTACAAGTAGTAGGCTTGTTTAATATTTGACCACTCTTTACTGAAACCACACTGGCTCTTTTCTTTTCAGACATTTCAGGGAATGGGAAACAAGCTGAATGGTGGGACAGAGCAGATAAGGGACAGGAATCCCGTGGTCTTCTTTCCTTGGCTGATGAATTTATTGATCTTGGGGTAAGCAGCAAGTCTGAAAGTTTTCACTTTACCTACCTGTGTTGCAGTTACCCCATTTCACAGTACAGCAAAATCCCATTTATGTCCCATTTGTTTGTACCAGTTACAGCTCTCCTTGCAATGGTGTTGGAGGCTCCTTCACCTGCACATTAGAGGAAGCAACTAAAAATATGTGGTCAAAAGTTAAAATCTGAGTTACTTGTGTCCCTATTCAAACCTCATTGTGACAAAGCTCAAGAGACGCTGAGCACTCCCTTATGGCTGTGGCAGTGACAACCTGCTGCTGGGGTCTCAGGGCTTCCTCTCCATCAACTGTGGGCCCAGAGCTCCTTAGGACAACATTCAACATAGGTCTCTCTGCTGGCTGTAGCAGACTGCAGTTAAGGTCCTGAAACACCAGTATGGCAGTCATCTAATTTATTCCTTACTAAATTGTGGAGGGCCATGAAGATGACTGGGGGGCTGGAGCACCTCCCCTGTGAGGACAGGCTGAGAGAGTTGGGGTTGTTCAACCTGGAGAAGAGAAGGCTTATAGAAGCCTTTCCAGTACTTAAAGAGGGCCTACAAGAAAGCTGCGGAGGGACTTTTTACAAGGGCCTGTAGTGATAGGACATGGGGTAATGGCTTTAAACTGTAAGAGGGGAGATTTAGATTACATGTAAGAAAGGAGCTCTTCACTGTGAGGGTGGTGAGACAGTGGCACAGGTTGCCCAGAGAAGCTGTGGATGCCCCATGACCCTGGTAGTTTTCAAGGCTGGGTTGAACGGGGCTTTGAGCAACCTGGTCTAGTGGGAGGTATCTCTGTCTATGGCAGGGGTGTTGGGACTAGATCATCTTTAGAGCGCCTTCCAACTCAAACTATTCTATGATTCTAAATAGCTAAGTCTCCTCAACTGCTATGAGGAGTATAATATTTTCAGAGGACTCTCCGTGCTCCCAAGTCTGCAGTAGGAACACTGTCAAGAAAGAAAATAGCAAACCTGCTCAGTCAGTGCAAGTGCCAGCTCATGACAGTGTGTCTACGCACTAAAATCCTTACCTGAATAATCACTGCTGACATTCTGGTGAACTGGTGGCTTGGGCATTGCCTTGCACAGGCAGGCTATTGAAATCATGTAGGTTAAGTGAAACCCAGGCAGCTGAGCACGGGGCTAGTCATGAATCCCAGCCTTTGGCTGCTCCAGCTCCATCAAGGAGCAGAAGAGGGGCTCCCCAGGCTGCAAATGAGCTGTTTTGATTAAATTAATAATCTCTTCCTGCAAGCCTCGATGAGTAAACACCCTCATTGTTTTGCCTCGCTGTTTATGAAGAGCTGGCGCACGCCCAGGTTCTGTTCAGGAGAAGATGGAGCAGTGACACAAGTGGTGGAATTCCCCACAGCCCTGCCAGGGGCTCAACAGCTGCCCCTGCCGTGCTGAGAGCTGGCTCTGCTCGTGGGAGAGCTGTTGCTGCTGCCAGGGCTAGTGGAGACAAGAACGTTTAGCCCAGCTGATCTTCAGCCCTTGCTAGTTTTGTTGCTTTTTAAACCTTCCGCTCCAGTGCCTTACTTCCCACACAGGAAAGATCCCCTGGATCCTGAGAGGTTACTTAGGGAAAGGGTGAGGTATTAACAGGAAAAGCACCTTCTGCTTTAACTTGTTTTTATCTGGAAGATAAGTGACTGCAAAATTTCCTTATAGATCCTGGCACATACTAGCTTTTAATGATTTATGTGCCCTGATTGATTTGGATGTTGAAAGCTAGTTAGTTTTGCTCCCCAACTCCAGCTCTGGCAACTCAGACTGGGTAAAGGTGAGTTGCTTGGACACCTGCAAGTAAAGTTTAGTGAGTCTTGGCACCAAATACTAAGAGGTGCTAAGTTAACCCTGCTGCCCTTAACTGATTACAGGTTAGTAAACAAGTCTGTTGAGGAAGTTTTAAAGGAAGAGCTCCCATCTGTGTTGTCTCTGCTGGGTTAATATGCAAACAGTAAACGACTTTTCACAGCTCAGGAGGTACGATTCTGGGCAGGCACAGGAGAGGTGCTGAGGTAAGAATAAACTCTACTCAGGATAAAGTTGCATTTCAAAGTAACATGGAAAAGTAAGTTAAAATTGGGATCTACATTTTGAAGTAAAGGCCTAAAGAGATGAGATGGGTGGCTGAGGTAAGTAAGCATGTGCATCTGCCTCAAGGGGACAGGTTAGTTTTTAGAGCTTGCTTAAACTCCGGCACTCCCCTGGAAACTCAGTCAGGTGAGAAGATCACCAGCCCAAGAAACTGAGATGATGACACTCATCAAAACAGAGGGTCCGAGCTCAACTTCATGCCGATAGCACCATTTTAGTCCAACTAAAAGAACCATTATAAACCTAGGGGTCAGTCTATAATCTTTAATGAAGTGGTTCTAGGTTTGTACTGCTGCAACATATATACGTGTGTATATACACGCATAAACAAATACGAATTATACCTTAGAGTGTGCTTCAAAATACACATTGGCTCAGGCTAAAAGCTTCTGTTTCACCAGCTTCACTGTATGGCTCATGGTGAGCCACACAATTCCATAGGCCATTCTCACATTTGTAACCCTGGTTTTGATTTTCATAATTCTGCTGTACAGACACTTTGTATGCTCACCACTCTCAGGTTTGATGTTAAATGTAAATCCATGATGTGATCTCTGCCTGGAATCTGAGCAGATCAAACGGGACCTGAACTAAGCTGCTGGCTCTTTGTGCTCAAAACCAGGCTTAGGCTGTGCCTCCAACTCATTGCAGTGACTGTAAAATAACAAAAAGCTCTTCCCTCCCTTGACTGTCCACACAGATGATCAAAAGCAGAATTTGAAATGTAATGGTCTGATATTTTGAAAGTCTGGTGAGCTCTGTCCCACTTTTGCAGAGGAAATGGCGATGAAAAACAGGAATGCAAAAGGAAGTGCAGAAGTTTGTGGAGCTCTGGGTGCAGCCCCTGACCCCTTGCACACACCCTCTCCGGCTGCAGCAGGGAGGTGAGACATCATTTCTGACTCCTGCCTTTGCATGCATTTCCACGTGGGATTTTGGGGGGAGGGAAAACCCATCACAAGTGGATGCAGTGACACTAAATGTGTGCTGCTGCTTTGCCGCGATGGCAGTTAATGCAGTGTGGGGTTTGTGCATGTGGCCGGATGGTGAAAAGCATCAAAGGTAACTCATTGGTCACTAAAATAACCCAAAGCTCAACTAATTGCTGACTGTGTCAAGTAACACTGGCTCCCTGGGGCCCCAGAGCAGAGCATCAGGGCTGCTTTGCCAGTGCGGCTCTCAGACAGGTCCTCTCCTCCTCCCAGCATCAGGAGCAGGAGCACAGGACCTATAAAAGTCATCTTTCACTTGCATCGAGTTGCCTTATGCACCATGAAAAGAAAGAAATGCCATGGCACAAGTGCAGAAATAGCCTCACTTCTCCAGGTATTTCCCCCGGGGGTCGAATTGCCTCCGTTTGCAGGGGCACTCAGAGTTTTGGAGATGCTGCTGCTCCTCCATACATCCCTCACTGACAAAGCCAGATGGATACAAAAGCAACGGAGATAGTCCTGAAAATAGAGCCCTCCAGGACCCGTAGCCGTGCCCTCAGCACAGTAAGGCAGAACTCCCCTCGGTGCCTTCCCTCACTCTTTTGGTTCTGCAGAATAGCAACGTGCACAGGCACCTACAGCCTGACCTGACTAACCAGACACCCCAGTCGCCTTGGAAAACCTGTACTAACAGCAGCTAAATCACCTGGAAAAAAAAGAAGTCCTGATGGCATTCCAAGGGCTGAAAGTGATTCACACTGAGGGGTTTGGGTGGTTTGGTTTTTTTTTGCAAGACATCGGAGTACTTTCCCATTAGTGTGAGTTTTATGCCTCGTTCATGCGTGAAAACACAAGTCGGGGCTGGGCTGGGCAGCCACAATGTTTTGGTGCCGTTCCACCAACAACGCTTTCGGTTTCGCAGTGTGTTTTTTAGAAACCTGCTGGACCTTTTCAAACGAGTCTTTGTTTTCCATGCTCCCTCTGCTGGCTATCGTGGGAATGATTCGATTTTCATTAAAAACCTCAGCCTAAAATGCAGTTGTAATGAAATTACAGGCTTAACAGTAAAAAGTCTCTTTCTTTATTCCTCCTCCACACTCCGAATCCCACGTCTCGATGGCACGGGGTGTACTGCGCCTGTCCTGATACTGGCACAGTGTTTGTGGGAGAGGTGGGTTTCTGTAACACCAATTATTATCACTCGTTTAAATCTCTGCATACACGATACATTCTCTCCTTTAACAAATTTCACCTCCCTATCTCCTTAGACAGTCTTATGATAAGATTCCTGTGGTTTGTAGAGATTTTGCTTCAGAAAAGAACAAGCGGTTGTGGTGGAAATATTTAGTGTTCTCTTGCTTATTTAAAGTCAGAGTTATTTTAAATCTAGTATCTGTAAAAACAGTTTTAAAGGAGCTCTTGCAGGGTTTCTTTTTTGTTTGTTTTGTTTATTTCTGTGTGTGTGTGTGTGGAGGGGGGTTGTGTGGGTTGTTTGGGTTTTCTTTGCCTGCATTCCCGTTGAACAGTTGATAAACACTTTAAAATGCTGTAGAAAAACATTGTGAAAAATTATTATATTTACGTTAGGGGTAAAACTGCATCTCGTATTAATGATGTGCTGCCAACTATTTAAACAACATTTATAAAAGAAATAAATGCCACTGGATTAGTGCCCAAAAAATGGAATTAAAAGAGAAAATGTGTGCCTCCCCTGGGGATGAACAAAATAAAACGTGGCCCAGCTCCAAAGAGTTTTCTAAGTGTGAGGCCAGGAGCAGTGCCCAGCCAGGAGGGATGCTGGTGAAGTGTGGGACTGCTGGATGCAGAGGCACGAGGCTGCATAGGCTGCCTGGCCATGGGGTGGAGGGACACTGGGATCACAGCTCCACCAGGCACCCGCTGCTGCTCTGGTTGCAGTTGAGGGTAGGGGAATAGAGTGCTGTATGGGAACAGGGAAATACAGCTCCAGCACTATGGAGGCATCCTGTGCAATCAGGGGTGTGCTTGGCACCAGGCTCAGCCTCCAAGACTGTCTCTCCTGTGAGTTTTGGCGTGTTAGCCAGCCCCATGCGGCCACAGTTCCGCAAAACAAGTGTGCTGCATCTATGGCAGATTAACGCTTCAGTTAAGATGCCTCCCATACTCAGCCAATGCCATTTGAAGGTGCTGTTGAGGGGTTTGTGCCAGATGCTTTGTGGCACAGTGCCCGTGGAAGCGCAGCACAGGCGGCAGCGTGTCCTTCATTGGGTGCTCGCTGTGCCTCCTCCCGCAGCGGCACCCGTCTCGGGATGGCGTGCACGGCTGCACCCAGCTGTGCGTGGCGCTGCCCTGGCCTTGCCCTGCACAGTCATTTTTTTTACTAAATTTAAGAAAACATGACTGGAAAAAAAATGTTCTGTAAGGCTCAGCCTGTTTTTAAGGCATTAAATTTAATGCAAGCAGGAGTATGACTCCTGCTGACTTAAAAATAGGCTTATAAATCCTTTGAAGCTTTTTTCCACAGCACTTTTTCCAGCAGGAGGAAAGCTTTATATTCTGTGAAAGTCACAGGAACCTGTTGGACAAAATGCCAAACCCCCACATTAGGGTACTTCAAAAGTAATGCTGCTATGACCATTAACAAATGAGAGAGCAGGGGGAGAAGACGTGTAACAGTTCAAACTGAAGGAATGTGAAAGGAAGGCAAATGGGAATGAAAACAGAACAAGGGGATTTCACTGCCTAAACCAGATTTCAAACATGTTCGTAACATGTTTATAGATCAGAATGGAGAACACAAGCTCTGCTGCCTATCTTGAAAGAGAACAGCAGTGGAAGTATCATCCACTGCTCACCACCAGCAGATGTGGTCGCTATTCATCGTTTGGCAGAAACAAAGAGGAGGTCACCCTCACAGCCCAAGGTAAGGTTTCTTGCCTTGAAAACAACAACCTTGGCTTTGGTTCAGCATTTCTTCAGCAACTCTGAGGCCTCTTATTCTGTTTCACTGACCTCTGCTAAATGAAAACTCAAATTGGAAATGTTGCACATTGGAAAAGAAACGCAGGGGTCGGGG